>CAOLHI010005461.1:0-67650 GCA_948474755.1 Ctenosaura bakeri
TGCTTAGTTCTGTTGTTTTTCTGCTTTCTTTCAAAGTATATGCTGTATAGGCCAAAAGGCTTTTATTTGAACTAAATTTGATTGTCTTGCTTCTGTCTGTTGGCTTTGCTGTGGGTTGTTGCAGAAAACAGGAACATTCAAAACAACATGAGGAAGTTGTGAAATATTAAACAAGGAAAAACAAGGAACATCAATCAGTTTTTCCTGACTGTTCCTTGCCCTTGAAATTTAAGCTGCACTGATTGTGTTGCTCATTTTAGTACTGTTTCTTGAATCCAAGTAGCCCAAGGCTTTTGCTTACCAATAATAGAGCTCATCAAAATAAGCACTCTAATAGCAAAGGAAACATGCTTTGTGCCATCTAGCCAGAAAGAAAATGAAATGAATCCTGTCCCCTCATTACCAAAAAGATCTGGATAACTTTGGTGATAGTTCAAGGAAAGCATAAAATGGCAAGGAACTTTGGAGAAATTGCATGTTCCTTCATTTTATTCTTTTTTTTTTCCTGCTCTGAAAGTAAAAGTGTTCCCTGAATAAATAATTTAACACAATACAGTTGGATCTTTGTATCTGCCATCATCATGAGAAATCAAATCCTAGTCTGGATGAAGTTTTATTTTGTTCACTTTCATCTACTCCAAAACTGTCTCCAGACCCCCACTTGGAAGTTCCATACCCTCCTAGCTTTAGTTGGTAGAAACAGGAAGTAGAGCTGTGTGTCATCTGCTTGCTGATGACACTTGGGCTCTGACTTCCAGAAGACTTCTTGCTTCAAAGAGGCATTTAAAAGCACTAGGAACAAGAGGGAGTGTTATAAGAATCCAGAGGCCATCAGATGGAACCAAAGAATCCTAGCACCTACGATGGAATTCCCCTTGCAGTGAAGGGCTGGCTCCGCCAGAATCTCTCAGTTCCAGATAACCCAGAAAGATGCCATGATTAATTTATTTAAAACATTGTATATGTTTTAAACAGGAATAATGGGTCCCTTGTTTGGAGCACACAAAAATCTGGATACTAGTAAATGTAACATACAGGAGATACTTGTCTACTCATGAAAATAATTTACGTGTTAGCAGTCTTATTGTACATCTGATGTTAACATTGCTAGTCTTCTAAGCTTATGCAAGTTTATTTGGCAACTGAGAATATGCCAATCACACCAATGAAAGGATTTACATTGAGGGAGAAGTAGCAAGTAGCCTTTCTCAGAGGTGTGCTCTGCAAATAGCTTGTCCACCTATCTTTGGCCTCTGGGAGGATCATACTGCTGGTAGCAGTGTCTGCTTGGTGTTTGAGCGGCTTGCCTGGCAGCTAGAATATATGTATTTCCCATTCTATCACCATGGAGGGACTAGCCCTATTAAATCTACAGCTGTTACCAAAAATAGTGTTTATATGTGTGAGAGCTGAATCACAAGAAGTATGTAACTTGGCAAATAGTAAACTTCAGTTTCTTCATGGGCTCTGAACATCTAAGGTGAAGGGCCTATTGTCCTATAAATTTAGGAATTTTTCTGAAGTTTTAAATCCTACAGCAGTTGACAAGCCAGCGTGATTACATTCTTGTGTGAGTCAATTACTCCTGTGAGAATTCAAAGATACAGCTGCGTTAGTCTGGATCAGGAATTTTGTAGTGCCCTTGTGACTGAGAGAGAGAAGTTAAGTCTACTTCGTCTGATGAAATCCACCCGACTCTTATGAAGCAGATTTAAATCTGTGAAAGCTTATGCTATTTAGTCCTGTGAGTGTTGTTAATTTCTGAACTGAAGGCTCACAAAGAATAGCAGTGGCTACTTACAAAACAAAAATTGTGAAAAACATATTTTTCGTCTCACAGAAATAGCTCTTCCAGTCTGGTTTTAGACTGTAGTTCAAACACAAGAATAGGAATAGAACTTCTTTTGCAATAGTACTCATGCTATTTTTTAAAATTAACCTATAATTGATCAGTTTTTGCAGATGCGAAAAAAAAGAAAAGCATCACATCCAGTACAAATGAGCTGTGAATCTCTCTGGTGTAGTTGCTCATAAGATTATATGAGGTAAATAGTATTTATGCATTGTGGTTTGTGTGTGTGTGAATGAGAGAGACAGACAGACAGATGGGGGGAGAGAGAGAGAGCACTTTGTATCAGGATTAAGCTATGAGGAGAAGAGGAACATCAGAAATAAGACGTGTGAACTAGAGGACTTGAAGGCTAAATCCACTGCAGAGAAGACACAAGATGCAAGTGAATGTGGAATCAAAGGTATATAAAAACAGGAGGATCAGAGCAATCTGACTTAATGACACAGCTGTAGCAGAACTGGTTAGAGGAAGGCAGAAGTCTGAGGTAATATGTCAAGAGGGATTTAATGTAGCTAGGAGGCAATTTTACTCTATGTAAATCCCTGCTGCTGTTTCAGATGGATAAGACAGACTGCTTTGATTCTTTGAATGGAGAAATTTCAGATCAGCCGGGATTCACACCAGCATTGCACACTCAAGAGTTGAAAACACTGTGCTGAGTTCAGAGTGTGCTTTGACACCTACTCATGGAGTCAATGCCAGACTTAAATTGTAGGGGAGGTAGGGTGAGAAAGCCTTCCAACAGTAAGTTAAATGAGAAAAAATGAGTGCGTCTCTTGGTTTCCTACATTATGGTAGCAGTAAAGAATTTTATACAGTGAATTATGCCTGTGCCAAATGTGACCTTCTTAGTCATGATACGGTAGCATGGGGAGCCATTTTAGCTCAGACTTGTCACTGATACATTCAACCCTCACTAGCAAATTCATCCAGGACCCCATGTGTTGTTCTTGGCCCATCACTCCCATATCAACAGCAATCACTCCCAATACACAGCAGTTGATACACAGCAAGTTTTCCTTGCAGTGCTGATTGAACAGCCAAATAGCAAAAGAGGTGTTCATAAATGTGGAATTATCATGTCTAGGTTCCTCACCTTTTTTCTTTGAGAATACTGGTATTGCCATTACAAATAAAATTGTAGGTTTCTTTAGGCCTCATTCTAAGCTTGGTGTACCATTGTGAGTTATTTCAACATTGAAATGTTTCATGCTAAACAATTATAGCACTGTGATCCTGTTCTAAGTGCCACGCCTACATCCTCTGGAATCCTTGGATCTGTAATTTGGTGAGACATTAGAGCTCTCTGGATGGTTATTCTAAATACCCCTCCATAAACTACTTTCATAGGACAGAAACATGGCTGTTAACAGTGGAATCCTAGAGGTATAATTGTTTAGTGCGAAAGGGCCCTGTTCCTTGTACTGAAGTAGTTACTTTGATGACAGTCTGTAGGAAGCCTTAAAGCAGCGGTTCTCAACCTGTGGGTCGTGACCCCTTTCACAGGGGTCGCCTAAGACCATCAGAAAATACGTATTTCCGATGGTCATAGGCTCCATTCCCTTCTTGGTGGTGGTGCGCAAACGCGAGCCACGCGCTCGCGTCCTCCTGCCCCCTGTTCAGAAAGGACTGAAATCGCTCCCCTTCTCCGCTACCAGGAGAACCTCCTGTCTGATGGGCGAGCTTGGGGGGGCGACGGCAGCACGGGAGGCAGGCCTCCTCCTCACCACAGCCCCTGCCCCACTTGCCACGGAGGGGGGCGCTGCGGAAGGGCCGGGGGGCTGCAAGGCGGCACTTTTCCGGGGGCGAGCTGTGCCCGGCACAAAAGTCAAAGGCGCTGGGATTCCTCCCCCGGCCAGGGTCGACACTCTGGAAACTTTTCCCACACTGCCCCCCAGCAGAAACGAGAGCAAAGCAGAAGCAGAGCTCGGAGGGTTCTTGGAGTTTTTTTCCCAGGGGAGATGTGCGGCTCCTCTTTCCCTCCCTGCCCACCCCTCCCTCATTCCTGGCTGGCGAGGCTGCCGGGGGGGGGGAGGCATTGTAAATAATAAATAATTTTGTGGTTGAGGGTCACCACAACATGAGGAACTGTATTAAAGGGTTGCGGCATTAGGAAGGCTGAGAAGCACTGCCTTAAAGCATTTACCAATATATTGCTTTCTTGTTGTGTGCCTTCAAGTAATTTCTGATTTACACCAAGCCTAAGACAAACCTATCATTGGGTTTTCTTGGCAGAATTTGTCCAGAAGGGGTTTGTCTTTGCCTTTCTTTGAGGCTGAGAGAATGTGAGTTGCCCATGGTCACCCAGTGGGTTTCCATGGCTGAGTGGAGATTAAAACTCTGGTCTCCAGAGTTGTAATCCAGTACTCAAAGCACTACACCACTCTGACTCACACACCACATTGGCTACTATTACTAGTAATGTATTAACTCTGTAGATGCTCTATTAATATGGAGTTTATTTTATTAATTTTTAAATGTCTGTCTAGTTTTTAGGATATAGTTTTCAGGTCTTCACAAGGCAATTTTCAAACAAATTCAAGCATATAAAACAGTGCAAAGAAATAAAGACAAAAATTGTAGTTTGAGAATATTAAATAAAACCAGCAACCACCTGCAATCACAGGACATTAATCAAAATGCAGACTGAAATAAAACACCAATATTCTCTTACAAACCACCAATGAGCAATCAGTATGTATCTTCCTGAGGAAAAATTTCTGAAGATAGGGGACCGGAAGGAATCCTAATGACAGGGGGCCATTACCCTTGAAACTAAAATTGTTCTACTAACTGACCCAAGAGCACTATATCAAAAAAAGAAATGAAGACAATTGTTACTGTTAAAATGAGCAGCAAAAGTGATTCTTAAAAAATTGCTGGAGGGTGTTATGCTTATCTCATAAAGGTCTTGGGAGCAAAGGAGAATGTTGCCAAAGCCTGTCACATTCCTTTATATGGAGCACATATTTGGGCTTTTGACTTATTCATAATTCTAGAGGAAATAATGCCTAGATGTCAACAGGGTCACAGTACAGTCCTGCCTCCACATTTGCAGGTTTGACTTTTGTGAATTTGATTATTCAAGAGACATGTGCTTGTTCCCCTGCTCCCATTTTCTTCCTCCCATCCCTTGCATTTGTCATCCCAGGCTTGCAAGGCTTGTGTTTAAAATGGATCTTCTTCCTTTTGGGTGAGCAAAGCCGCCTCCCACTACTGAAGATGTGGGGTCTCTGCCATATTTTTGCACATTCCATTGTGTATTGACTGTTGATTGGTCAGGTGCTCCTTTCTCAAGATGGCCACCGGAAGTAATTAGAAGAAATGAGAAGTCCAGTACTCCCCTCTTCTCTGTCTGAGGGGAAAGTACCTGTAAGCCTTTTAGGTTGTTTTCCCCCACCTCCCAATGCAGGGGCCAGAGGCAAAGGAATGAGCGGGGGAAGCTCTGGAGGGGAATGGGAGAAGAATCACAGAGGAGAAGTTATTTGCAGTTTTTCCACTTTTGCAAGGGTTCTATGCCCCAAACCATCGTGAATATGGAGGGATGCTGTTCTTTCCTTTTAATAAGTCAGAGCATTCTTTCTGCTCTGGGAAATCTGCTGCATGTTCATAGGTTTTGTCAAGTATTGGTCTCCTTTTCATAAGAAAGAAGAGCATGAAAAAAGCGCTGATGACCTGGAAAACAAGCTCAAATTAAGATATGTTGGGTTGATGAGGTCTCCCTGGGCATTTCAAGCAGGAGTAGCTGAGATTTTTCCTAAGCAGAAAATGAAGGAAGTGCAGAATGGACTTCTTCCATTTCTTATTCTATCTTATCTTTCCCCACTTTGCTGAGTTACCTGGTAAGACTGTCAGGCAGCACTTCTCCTTTTAAATATTTATGGATTTATGCATGTTTTTGGAATGAAAACTGACAATGAGAGAAATGGCTTTATTTTAAAGATTGCAAATGGAGATCATTTTAGAACTCAGATTTTTGGTTCATAGTGAGACTTGAGAAGTCTAAAGTGAATGGAACATATTTGGGGTAGCTCTGTTGGCCAAGCAGCAAAATACAACAAACTCCAAAATCTACAAAGCAGTGATACTTTTATTGGGCTAACTAAAAAGCACAAAATACAGCATGCAAGCTTTCAAAGCTTCACTGGCTTCTTCATCATTCAAAGATGTTAAAAATCATTGTACAGGAGAAGAAAAACACCAGTGTTAGAGCCACAGGCCTACATTTTTTCACGGACATTACTTCTGTGGTCAGTTGAGATGGTCTGGAGAGAGGCAGAGGCCACTCCCTTTCTTATCCATTTGGGGACTGTGGATAAAGGGCAATAAAAAACAGTCAATAAAATTTCAAAAGGGCTGTTGTTACTTGTCTGCTAAGCACTTTGAGGATCAGCTTACACTATTGTTTTTGAATCTCCTGTCACGATGTCAGATGTACTATCTGTTACTGTATTATGAAGTCATTTTCAATTGATATGGCCAAATGAAATGGGCAACGTACTTGTAGCACAACCTCTGATTATTTGCTCTCTTCATAGTTGCTACGCTCACTGGGATATTCTAGAAGTTGTAGTCCTATTCCTTCTGTGTTAAAGTAGCTTTTGCATTTTTGTGAGCACAGCAGAAAAGGATAAGATACTATATTCCAAAATAGATCCTGTTTTCCTGTCTCAAGGAAATCATTTGTGTGACTAGGTTAGACTCAGTGCATTCTACCCTTGTCTGTCTTTGATGATGCTTGAAAGCTCTGAGAAACTGCTTTTGTCTCTAGATTGTTTTTTGCACTCTCAGCTGGCTTTTGGCATCATATAAATAAGATTGAGCACTTCAGCAAATAAACCAACTTTTGATTAAGCAACATTCAGCAAGGAAGAGAATTCTGGCAAGCACATAGAGAAGACCATAGATCCTTATTGTGCCAAAATAGTCCTCCTTGGAAGTAGGCGGTAGAAAATTCATGTTGGATTTTTCCAGTGCACGTAATATAGGCCATTTCCACACTACACTGTTATAGTGCTTTTATTATTCCACTTTCAACATCCTGTAGAATTCTGGGGTTTGTAGTTTACTGAGACCAAATTGCTTTCTTGCTGAGAATTCTAAGTGCCTGTCTCTAAACTGCAAACCCTGGGATTCCACAGGATGTTGAAAGTGGAATAATAGCACTATAACAATGTAGTGCAGAAATAGGCATAGATGTGGCTCATTCCTTGCTGTCAGAAAGGTCCCTGGTACCCCATGTTCTTTGTTGTACTGTATTAATTTAATAGCAATCTTGAGTCTAAACCAGTTCCTAACACCAGTTGTCATAGATCCATTGTATTAATAGCCGAAGGAGAAGAGAATGCTTATGTAAATTCCATTAATTTGGTGGGTCTACTCTGATTGGGAGCAGCAGTTGAATTTCTGCGTTGTTACTCTTCTTTATGGATATAAATGCTTGTGTTCTTTATCCTTGCATTCATAGTGTTCTGTAGTAGTCACAGTATTTTATCCACTCTTAGAGAAAAGGAAGATTTTTGTGCAGTTCTTTGATAGATATTTATACCTTGCTAAGCCTTCTGGGGTGTTAAGCTGTGCAGAACTATACATGCCTTCTTCTGCATAAAATCACCATTTTTTTGGAACAGAAAATATGGCTCTTATGTAGGAAAACATCATTTTCTGTACCAAACACAATTTCCTGGTTCATGAAACTTATTTTCTGCATGGAAAACCTGTTTCATAAACAGAAAAAAAAACCCATGGTGTATTTCATAAAGTTCAGACAACCATTACTGCTATTCTATTCCTTTTGGAAGGGTTTCCAGAATATTGGGAAATCCATTATTTTGCCAGAAGAGTAATAAGTAAGGAATATATTTTCAGCCCCCTAGTTTTCTATGGCTAGCTGCATACAAATCTGGCATGCAGATCTGCATATATCAGTGTTCATACTAACACATTAATGTTAAATAGAATTGTTAGTTTGTTATTACAAATTGTTTTAGTGGTAATAATAATATTTGTTAGTAGTCAGCAGTAATATCCTTATTTTTAAAATAAAAAACTAAAATAATTAAAAATGGTAAAAAGTTCAATTATGCCAAAATTAACAATTCAAAATAGTATGAAATATAAATGGTTAATTAACCTGTTAACACTGTTGGCTTTATCATGGTAAAAATTAATGGCTTTTAGAATTGTTGCTAAATTGAATGAGTTATGGGTAATAGACTAATGTTTAAGGAAACTTAAGCCTTGTGAATTGTACATAGTTGGAATCTGTAGATTTGAGGGGTTGTGACTGTGGAGAAGAGGCCCAGCACTACTACTTGTAGTAGAGGCCACAGGTGAGCAGCTGCTGGTTTGTTGTTCAGTGATATTTTGTTAACCTGTACTTCTTAATACCACTTTTCTGATGGAACAGCTCTATCTCTGGCATTAAGTATTCTTAACTAATACTGGGATTCAGTCCAAAGAACTGCTTTTTACTTCAGCTCAGCATTCAGGATATGTATCTCAAATTACTGCTGACAAAACGGACTCTAAATTCAAATCAATAAGCATTTTGTTCCTGATCTCTCTTAAGATGAACACTTTGGGGAAAAGAAACATTGAAATAATTAGTTCAGAAATGTTTGCCTGTGACTTTTTCATATCATTGTACAAATTATTAAGGATTTAAAAGATGGATGAAATAGTATGGACTAGTTAACTGTTGCGGTGTATATGTAGAACAATGTTTTGTTTAGCACCCCCAGCATGACTTGATTCAGATATGCTACCAAAATATCATAATGCATGGGAATGGAAGGAGGAGAAGGGGGGAAGGCCTACATGTTCTTGAATAATCAAATTCACAAAAGTCAAGCCTGCAAATATGGAGGGAGGACTGTAATGGCAACAAGTGGTATTGGCAGTTTGAAGGTGCAAGGAGAGGAAGAAAGGGAAGAAGAAGCATATACATAAATTTGAGTCTTATTCACATGGAGCTGGTGTTAGCTCTCTTGTACTGAATTGGAGCATTGGTCCATCTAGTTCGACATGCTTACCCTCCTTGGCAGCTGCTCACCTGGGTTCCAACGATGGATTTTTCTCAGTCCTACCTGGAGATGCCAGGGACTGAACCTCAAATGGTTTGTGCGCAAAGCACATGCTTTACCACTAAGCACTGGCAGAACTTCCAGAGAGCTTGAGTACTTTCAAACTGAGCCATTATTTTGTATTTTCTTAAAAAATATTTTGCTTTCATTATCAACAATTGTACAAACTAACTAGCTGACAGGTGTCAGACAATTCCAAGTGTAACTAAATGGGTAGTCTTTCAACATCTATTGTGAAAGTGGCATTTCTTATAGCTGTTTGATGGTGGGCTTCTTATATATGGCCTCTCGCTGTGGAGCACCTATTTTCCATGCTTTGGTAAATCCACTCTTCTTTCTGTGGACTAAGGAGAAAGTACATCTGCAATGCATGCAACCATACCGTACTTAAATCCTTTTAGAATTACACAGGCTCTGCTTGGCTTTCAATTTGAGGTGGAAGGTATGTGGCTTACTTAATGTTTTTGAACCACAGTTTCCATCTTCCCAGGCCAGTAGCAAGTTAGGCTGAAGCTGGTGGGAAATGTAGTCCAACACTGTCCAGAGAGCCAAAGATTCCTAGCCCTGGCTTAAATCTTCCTTGTGGAGGAATATTGGACTTGGGCCTGTGAAAACAGCCTGACATAGCTTTGGTAAAACTGCTCTGCTTCTTGGGATCATGATATTGGAAAGGGATGTGCAGATGTAAGTACTGTAAGAAGTGCAAAGCCTTCCAAGGACATGCAAGCTTGTTCTGCCTCTTGCGTCCACCATGTTTGTACTGCATCAGAGTCTACTCCTGAATTTTTCCTTAGTTCCATCTCTTCTCATGAAATAACATATGGGCTGCTTTTAAGAGAGAAAGCCTGAGAATTCTGGCTGCACTTACTTTGAATTAAAAAGAAAACAAGATAATGCCCTTTTTAAAAAAAAGAAATTCCATTTATTTTGTGGGAAGTCATCTATTTTCACTATGAATGACAGCTGTTCCAGTCTGTCTTAAAGAGTTGTTGGAAGAATGAAATGGGAGAACTTTTTGAATACCAGTCTGAGATCTTTGGGGGAAAAGGAGCAATACCAGTTGTGCTGGTGGTAATTAGGAGTATAGCCCCACAATGCAGTTTGATACCACTTTAACTACCATGGCTTCATCCTATGTAACCATGTTATGTATAGTTTGGTGATGTATTTAGAACTCACTAATGTAGCCTCTGAATTAAAGGATTAGAGGTCTTGTCTTTTTTTTTTTTTGGCAGAGAATTCTGAAACTATAGATCCCAGAGTTCCATAGAATGGAGCCATTGCAGTTAAAGTGGTATCAAAGTGCTATAATTGTTCAGTGTGGATAAACTATAAGTGGTTTTACTGGGGGACATTTGTCTGTCCAAAGTTAGGAGTAAGCTCCCATACTCCCTTTCTCATAGGCTCTGCTGCATGGGGCTAAAAGGATTAGTAGTCCAAAAATGTCTGGAGGGCCATTTGTTCATTACTTCTGTTTTAAAAGAATAGGGCAGTCTTCTTACACTTCATATTTCACCTGCTGTAATACTTGTTCTAAAAAATATAAAAGTTGAGACTCTTCTATTTTCTCTTCTACTTTGGGGTCATGTTAAGGGTAATGTGGCAGCAGATGTGGAATTAAAGCACTTTTTTGCTACCATGTATTGTTGAAATAAAAGCTTCTTCTTGCTGGAAAAAATTAATTATTGAGTATTGCAAGGCTTTATAAGATATTTATATACTCTCCTGAGCCCTGCCTCTTTCTGTATCAGAGTGCTATCTAGAGAGTAGTTCAGGCGAGAGAATTCCTCAGCTTCACTTCCTGGTTATCTCTCTACTGAATGGTATCAAGACAACACACACTATAAAACAAAGAGAGAACTGAGCCAGAGAATGTATGAATATTAAATTACTGGGCTTGTTTTAATCTCTGGAAGTATGATGACCTGAATTTGCACGTGTAATGCACTCCTTTTCTTGTTCCCCTCCAACATGCTGTATTCTTTGATAAAGCCTTTACATGTTAAATCTTTAAAATATAGATTGTTGAAGGACCAAATTACAAGTCACAGTCAGAGTACAGAAAAGTATTTGTTACCATTTCTCATTATAAAATGTTTTTTTTACTATTGTTTGCTACAAATTTTTTAAGAGTAACTTGTTAATTACTCATTGCATTGCTCACCATTTTTCTTTGATTTGTAGCTGCTTTTAGGGAAAAAAACTTGTGTTTTCCCTTTTAACACAAAGCATGCAAATATTGGGTGTTCTGTTTCAAAATTCCAGTGTGCTTCTGGAAGGTTCCTGGGACTGTGGTGTGGTTTGTTTTCTTTTCTTTTGTTTTGTTGGTAGTGCAGTAGTGAAATCAGTGATGGCTAAACAAAATGGAGGTGTCTGTGTTCCATGTATTAGTCATTAAAGGTCTACTCTGGCTGAAAGTAGTACCCAGAGGTTTCAGGTCTTTTGTACAATCTGCTACCTTTTCGTTTTTTGATGGAGACTCTAGGGGCTGAACATGGAGCCTTCTGTGTGCAAACATGTGCACTCTCCCCAGAGCAGGCATGGGGAAAGCACACACCTGGGGGCCATTTTGCATACCACCAGTGTCTACCAATCATTTTGCATTTTTTTCCTGAAATTGCCCTTCATTAGAGATGTGAGAAGGCTTTGTAAAAAAAATGGAAAGTTCTGGAAAAATATTTTTTGTATTGTTTCCCTACAAACGCCTTATTTTTTTTTGTAGGAAAATGGAAAAACATGGATTGGAGTGTTTTTTTTTAGAGCAATAAATAAAATATCTAAGGCATGGGCCGTTTCTTCAGTACACTATTATAGTTCTGTTATTCCACTTTCAATATCTTATGGAATCCTGGGGTTTGCAATTTAGGGAGGGACCCTTAGAATTCTCAGCCAGAGAGCTCTTTGGCCTCAGTAAACTACAAACCCCAGAATTCCAGGATGTTGAAAGTGGAATAACAGCACTATAACAGTGTAGTGCAGAAATGGTCGTAGGTTATAGAAATGGTCATAGATTACTGTTTTGGAGTATGAATGTGGAAACTTTACTCCCCCTTCCCCAAGCAGTTTAGACAAGGAGAAGGTAATAAAATCCTGGCTACTTCAGCAACAGGCTGAAGCAACAGGCTTTAGGATAAAATTGTAGGTTCATAAGTACCCTTTTTATTTACCCTTACTTGCATATAGACCATATTCATGTGCATTCCTGCTAGCATATGTACCCTTTTCTGTTGCATCTTGGGTTGAAAGCCTGCACTGGAGAGACTGAAAAAAACCTGAGACATTTTTATTTGTAACTGGCCATATTATTGTGTGTCCAGCTAGAATACGACTAGATCCTGGGAAATGGCTTTTGATATACTTACCGCCACATTCATCTCACAGTGTTGCATTCTTCCTCACATGCAGACAGTAACTTGCCAAAAGGCGCTAGTGAACCATTTTTGCCCACTGCAGAGTTTGAATCCAGTCTTTTTGGTGTTGCTCATATATTGTGCTTACTGGACTGTGCCAGCTGTCAACAGGCTCCTATATACTGAACATAAGCAGTTTACAAATTGGTTGGCGGCAGTTTACATTAGTCGTGTTTATTTTATTAGCTGAGGAACTGCTGTCTTGGGCTATTGGAGCAGTGCCCTTTTCCCTTCTAGCAAGCATTTCATTATTTTTACAAGCTACAATATAACAACCATCTGGCTTATGCAACTATTTAGAAAATGACCTGTGGTACCCTTCTTCATCTCCCCCCTCCCATGAGCAGCTAAGCTCTGGCGGGAATGTATTAACTTATGTAACTTTTATCTTAGAACTCTGTGCTTAATAATCTCTAACATGAGAAGTGCTTGGGTTCAGACCTGCTTGGAAGACATGCCTTCTGGTGTGTGCGTGCCTTTACTCTGCTTGATATGTATCCAGTGATGAAGGGATAACACAATAATAATAATAATAATAATAATAATAATAATAATAATAATAATAATAAAATTTATTTCTATCCCGCCTCTCCCAATGGATCGAGGCGGCACTATGCAAGTGCTCTGACACATTCTAGAAATTGCAGCTTGGAGAAAGTTACTACAGCTCCCAGAATCCATCAGGTTACATGACCAGTGGGTGTGTTGCTGGGGAAGTTGGTGAGATACACTCCAAAAATAATTTTCCGAAGCTGTACTTAATAAGCCTGGCATTTTCAGTGGTTCCACGGGCAGGGCCAGGTTGGTCCCCAAGCAGTGTACTCTCTTGAGGGCCCCTCCTAGCCTGTGACCCACAGTGGACTTCAGTAGCAGGCAGCAGCTGTGCAGTGATTAGCCCTGCATGGCTTTGAACAACCATTTAAATCTTCCAGGACATTGTGATAAATTAGGATTGCAGCTCCAGACCACTCAGCACTGTGTTGTCCTGCACTGGTGTTAGTGCAGCAACATGAAAAGAACCCTCTATTCACACAGTCTCCTCTCCCTCACTCCAAATATTCCAGTTCAAATAGTTGCTTATTTCATCTTGAGTAAAAACTGTAGCTTGCTGTTAATTGGCATGCCATGCCTTCTGGTCTCCCCCAACAACTAGAATTGTAAACCACCACTTGAAGCTGGTTTGCCTTAGTAATTTGGAGCACAAACTCAGAATGTAATGTCTCAAATCTGTCTGTCTGTCTGTCTGTCTGTCTGTCTATCTATCTATCTATCTATCTATCTATCTATCTATCTAAAAATTACTGATTTGTGCCAAAGAGGAAGTAACTAATGAATCAGCTTGTGCAGAGGCTCCATCTGATAACACTGAAGCAAGCTGGCTCTTTAGTTTGGTGAAATGATATGTCTTCCTCAAATGGCTGCCAGAAGCAGAAGATCACAAAATACAGTTTCCTGCTCTGGATATCCTTGCTTTCCCAGTTCACCCAAGCCTCCAGTGCCTGGCTCTGAGGATTCCAGAGCGTTAGGCATTGTTGATCGGATGCTGTATGAGATTGTGGAACTCAGGAAGTCTCTCAAGATTACTCCTCCTATGATATCTAAAACTGAGAAAGGACTCCTAAAGAATCAAACCAGGTAGGCATTTGTATTTGACCAACAGTGTGGAGAGCCATACAGGGTACATATTGTGGCCAGCACTGTAGATCATAATGCCTACTCACCTTTTGTGTTGCACTCAGAGCAAGTGAGATGGTGAGCCACATTGGTGAGGAACAAATGCCTCATACTTTGCCGTACCGAGGAATATAACAAAAGTTGAATAAAAATCCCATACATGTTCAGTGCACAGCTAACTTGGCTTTGTTTTACATTTTTGTTCTTTGTAATTATCTAATTATTTCTCAGTTCATTATTTTGTTCTAATAAAGTTCTGATTATACTAAATATTGGATCGCAGCATACTTGTTTTTTTTTTGTTTTTTTTTTTTTGGTGGGAATAATTATCAGTAATGCTAGCAAAGTTGAGTCTCTATGTCAGGGTGGGAAATTGCTGACAGCTGGAGGCCATATTAAGTCGCAGTGGATCCTGTGTCACCTCAGTCCCATGCCACCCCATTTTTAAAAAAAATGACCCTGGGAGGGCCAACATGTAGAAGCTCATGCTAAAACAAATCTTGCCAAGAAAGCCCCATGATAGAGTCATGGTAGATTGGAAATGACTTGAAATAACAACAACCTAAAGATGCTGCCACATTTCTCATCCCCCACCACTATGTCCTTTTTACCCGACCACTTAGGGGAAATTGGGAGACATTTGGAGTTCCAACCAGAACTCTGTAGTTTTCCCTTGATTCTACTTTTATCCTTCATTGTCCCCAGATATATTTTCTTTTCCTGAGTTGGTTGTAACTTGGATTAAATGCTTAGAAGGAAGTCTGTAATTGCAATCTTCAGCTCATATACCCAGCAGTAACTTGGACGTGATGTGCCCGAAAGGCATGATAGATGTTTGGGACAGACTGTGAAATAGATTCTGGAAAAATTGAAAGTGGTTAGGTTTAGCTTTTACTTCTAGAAATCAACAAGGTAAGATAAATAGGTGTAGTATAAGCTCAAAAAAATGGGAAGGAGAGATACTCTCAAGTGATGACAATACATGAGAGTTATGCATGGGAAAAGGAATGGCATAAAATATCTCTTGTCCAATCTAGAGAAAGTATGTATCTCTTGAGTAAGATAAATGTTTTTGCATGAGCAAACCCCAGAGTAGTGTTCTAAAGAGAAACAGTGTGTTACAGATCATGAAAGTGGGTTGTGTTATTTTTCTGCAGTCACTTAAATGTTCTATAGAACTGTATTATTAGTGAATACCGAGTTTGGCAAGTTCTTCTGAAACATGATAATATATAGCTAGTGTTCCATATCTGTCGTTTCATGTACATGTCTCATTAAATTCTAATAGGAAACCAGTCTTGATGTTTTCTAAGATGTAGTAAACTCAACATGCTGGGCTGAGTGGTGGTTCAAATATTGCAAGGAATCAAGCAATTACAATCTTATTGAAAAAGAAGTTTATTGTCTGTTCCTGGTATTGGATTTAGGGCCAGAACTGGTTTATGACCTTCTCATTATAGAGTTAAAATTGGAATAAGATCCCAGTTCTCTTTTGACAACATTCCAAACAGGTTTTCAGGGGGAATGACATGAAATACTCTCGCTTTTATCCTTCAAGATCCTCAAGGTGATTTAATATAAAGTCAGTACAAGTAAAAACATTATAAGACAGCAATATCAAAGGGAAGAGAATTCCGCCTTTTAGATACCAGTCTGAATTCCTTTTGTGATACAGCTGAAATGTGGTGAAAATAAGTAACTGTACTGAACATTATTGGCTATAATTACAGTTATGGCTTTTCTTCAGGTAACCAAATACTCTGTTCTTGCTTTCCTGTGTATACAATTAAGGTGAAGCTAGAAAAGATTAATGTAGTGGTGTGCCAGGATAAATGAGATGCGTGAGAAGAAGTCGACTTCATGCTCTTTAATGTTACACTCTTTCTTTTGTATTTGCACCTTTTTTAAAAGCTGAGCTTCCACTTCAGCAAAGAGCAAAGCTTTTAAAAAATCCCTTCCAGCTGTGAAGGTATCAAAAGCAATGTAGATAAGTCTAGTATTGCTTCCTGTAGCATCTTAGATCTTCAAACATTCTCAGTCAGTAGCATTAGCACAAGACAACAAAGTTGTTATTCACTGTGGGATTGGAATTGAAATTTAAAGACAGCAGTAAGCAGGAATCATTATGTCAACTGATCAATAGGATTTGTAGTGGTAACATTGCTACAACTGGGATGTCTTGAAATTGAGGTGGGAGTAGATTCTAGTGTCACTCTGCCTCCTCTGTACTGCCCTCCCATAAATTTTGTTGTGATGTCTGTAACTCTCACTAGCTTAGCCTTGGTACAACTGGGTAATGATAATGAGTATTGTTGGCCTAACTTAGGCTTGGTGTGGCAGCTCAGTAAAATAAATTAAAATGGTATGTACCATAGAACAATGTTGGAATGACACTCTTCTTTCTGCCCCATTGTTTTTTGTCCTTATTTCTTCTATGTGTTGTTGTATTTTTAAAGAACTTTTCAGGCTCATTATCTATCATGTTCTTTATGTTTTTTTTCTCATAATTCCTTGACACCATTCATATTTTACTAATTTTGTTAATGTTTGTAGGTAATAAAAGGGTCTGGAATGTAAGAGAGTTTATTTTTATATTGTAAATGCCAGTTTATTTATTTTTTAGAACCTTATGGAAATACCGACTCTCAAGAGACTGTAGTGCTTAAGTGGAAATAATTGTGATGAATGTTTTATATACATGTTTATGTGTTAAGGTTAGAAATCTGAATGATTCATGGGTGTGTGGGAGGATTCTTGTTACCAGGGTTTTGGGCTATTTCAGTGATTTCTTAGACCATTGTTGTGCTGTGTACTCTCATTCCACCTTAACTATATTTTTCGAACCCACCCTGTGAATGGCAGCATGAAAGGTTTCCAAATAAACACATATATTTATTTTCTGTTCTGGTGTAGCTATATTGAATGTCCTGGTGTTATATAGAAATTTCTCATTAGAGGCCTGGAGAAGTCGCTCAGCCTTGTCCTGTATTTTCCATATAGACTCTCTGTAATGAAGTGACTTTTCCCACTGTATTTTCATCATGGACAATTTGAAAATTCATCCTGGTGTTTTGAGCCCTGCTGAGCATGCCCAATGATCAGAGATTATGGGAGTCACAATTGAAACCTATGGCAACTACCATGTGGCATACCCTTGAACTACATGTTATACAATGACTGTTTAAAAACTGTTCAATTGCAGTGAAAATAATCATATTTGTTTCTTACATTTGCATTTCAGAATGAGCAGAAAGGGAACTCAAGAAAAGGGCAAGACCAGAGAGAAATAACGTTCAGTTGCTGTTCTTAAGACACCTAGGGGGAGGTTTTGTACAAATTTTGATGCATTTAAAATGTGTTTGGAAAGAGTTATGGAAATTTAAAATGAAATCAGTTTGCAAAAATGTAGCTTTTTGTTTAGAATGTTTGATAATGGTATAGGTAACAAAGACTGAGATGATGGCCTCTACAAAGAAGGAGAAGGAGAGAGATACTCCAGTAATTGTTGCAATATCCATTGTATTGAGATTTGTTGTTGTTGCCGTTGTTGTTGTTGTTGTTGTGTGCATTCAAGTCATTTCTGACTTAATGGTAACCCCAAGGCAAATCTGTGGACAATAATAGAACAGTGGTGAGCTAGTGTGCTATAGTGCTTTGAGCGCTGAACTACAGCCATTTCCACACTATACACTTATAGCATGGTTATTCCACTTTCAACATCCTATGGAATCCTGGGGTTTGCAGTTTTGGGAGGGGCCAAGCCGCCCCTCCCAAAACTGCAGACCCCAGGATTCCACAGGATGTTGAAAGTGGAATAATCGCGCTATAAGAGTGTAGTGCAGAAATGGCCTACAACTCCAGAGACCAGGGTTCAGATCCCAACTCAGCCATGAACACCCATTGGGTGACTTGGGCAAGTCACACACTCTCAGTCTCAGAGAAAGGCAAGGGCAAACAAATCTTTCCAAGAAAACCCTGTGATAGCTTCACTATAGGGTTGCCAAAGGTCGGAAATGAATTGAAGGCATGCAACAAGTGGATCAATGGGCTGCCAAATGTAGCGGTTAGTATGTTGAACTTTGGCTGGAGAGAGAGCTGTGACTGCACAAGAAAGAAAAGTGGGCAGTACAATATTTGCTGAAACAGTGAGAAACCTCTTGTTTGTGATTGTCCAAGGTTTTTCTCCCCCCATCACCAGGGAGAAGTATTCATGATACCATGGCAGCAAGAGAGTTCTTGTCACGTGACTCTTCAAACCACAAAAAAGGTCCCATTAACCCTTGGAGGCCTGGTTGGTGCTGACACTGGCTTAATTCCTGCTCCAGGCAAAAACATTTTATTAAAGCCTTGGGGCATAATTGATTTTTTTTCAGAAACATATACGTACATGGCTATAAAACTGTTTTAACTTTTTAAACCTGTTTTAACTGGTTAAATTATTCAATATGCTTTTTAGTCTGTTTTTACAGACTTTTAAATTTTAAACTGTTTTAAACAAGCTAGTTTCAACAATTATGATTTTAAAGTTTAAATATGCTCCGGCTGTATTGTATTTGTCTTAATTTGGAGGATGCCTTGATTCCTGTTTTTGTTTTTGTTTTTTGTGAGGGAGGGGTAAGTAGGATATAAATAATATGAACAATGGGCTCCTCTGATACAGGGCAGGATAAAAATATTTTAACAATTTGGGTTTGTAGCCTGCAAGTCCTCTAGATGCCAATATTACCTTCAAATTATGGGAAAAGCAACACTAGATAGGGTAGCCACAGGACTGGGTCCTTCCATAAGGCATGGGGCTTCTGACATTATCCTTGCAGTGATGGAGGGAGGTGCCCTGCAGAGATCTCCCTACTGTGAAAGGAACATGCCAAGAGGCCCTGTGGTTCTAGATAGTAAGATGGTGTTTATCTTTTGCCTATTAATTATTTTTAATCTTATTGTATTGAATCTCCAGGAGGTTTATTAATGCACATCTTTCAAGTAAAGGAGAGAAGAAGGAGTTGATATGTAAACAACTACATTTATTTGCTTCTCCCTAATGACTCTGAATTACTAATTCCCTGGCACTGCCTCAGCAGAATCAATAAGCATAAATGGTCTCTGTGGCAGTAGTTTCTTTGCTATGTGGTTGCATTGTTAATTTAGAGACTTGTATTGAATATGCCTGACATTCAATTTGATGTGTTTTCTGTTGCCATGCTGGTTAGTTGCATCAAGATAGTAGGTATCATTTTTGTTCTGAATCAAAAATAGTTCCTGATACAATTTGAGCATATCATTGCTTCGTTGAAACAGGACCTTTCTAACTTCCTTTGTAACAAGAGCTGAACTGCTGTCAGCCTAAGAGAGGCAGTGGCTTAAGGCACTGATTCTAGGATCATGAAAAGACAGCAAATGATTGTTGGGTGCCTTTAAGTCATTTCTGACTTATGACCACCCAAAAATGAACCTACGATAGGGTTTTCTTGGCAAGATTTGTTCCGGGGGGGGGGTTGCCTTTGCCTTCCCCTGAAGCTGAGAGAGTGTAACTTGCCCAAGGTCACCCAGGGGGTTTCTGTGACCAAGCAGAAACTTAAAAAGTAAAATGTGACTATTGTGACTAATTAAAAGTAATATGACTAATGCAAATAGTAAGCAAAGTTATTTTACTTTGTCAAAATGACATCTAACAAGTAATTTTTCAATATACAAAAAAACATCGTAAGTGCTGCTGTGTCCTTGACAGAGAATGTGGCTGTTACCATATGCTACCTGTGCCTCTGGCACCCTAGTGACTTCCTGGGCCTACTTTAAAAAAAAAGAAAGAAAGAAAGAAAAATTGCCTACTGCAGTCAAGATCTGAAATAGAAATCTGTGCTTTTGTTTTAGTGTTCAGAGCTTGGCTTATCAAAGTGATGTTGAGTATGCACCAATAGCGTATAGTACAGTGTGTCAGAAACTGTGATGCAAAACAGATAATCTACAGTACATTTTACTGTAGCACTGTACTGAAATAGCTAGTGAAAATATTTGGAACTGCATTCCTAAATGTTGCAAGTTTCCAAATCCATTCAAGATTTTTATGAGATTTTACTGACACTGTTGTCCATTGAATTGGGTGAATGAATGCCATTGCTGATGCCAGAGAACAGGCAATAGCCTTGTTCTGGCCACTGACCATGAGTCCACAGCTAGTAAACAGTAGCTGAACAACTGAGAATAATGGAGGTCTTTCTGATGAAACAGCTATGAGTGAGAACCAGCATGGTGTAGTGCTTTGAGGGCTGAACTACAAGTCTGGGGACCAGAATTTTAGTCTCCATTCAGCCATGGAAAACTCACAGGATGACCTTGAGCAATTCATACTCTCTCAGCCTCAGAGGAAGGCAGAGGTAACCCCTCAATCAATCTTGTCAGGAAAACCCCATGATAGGGTTACCTTAGGGTTGCTGTAAGTCAGAAATGACTTGAAGGCACACAACAACAAAGATACTGACATGCATTCAAAAATGTGATAAAATTTTTTTCACAGAGTATCATTGGTATATTCTGAAGTATTTGTTTTGTAGGAAGAGAATATGTGTCAACTAGTGTCATCCCACTATATTATTTGTCTTCATCTTACTCTTCACTATTCTGTGTGGGCAGAGTTATCTTGATTACAGAACTGTAGACAGATTTTCAAGTTATTTGTAGTCTGCAGGCTAGCAACAAGGCAGGTACTTCTAGGCTTCATTCTTAAGCTCTGGATGCTCCTGAGAATCTGTAAGAGTCTTCTAGTAAAGTGTGTAGGTGTTGCAATTTTCAGGCTTCCCAGTTTAATTCACTGGAACATTCACACATTAAGCCGAGAGCTTGGATGAATGACTAGTTACAAATAACTAGTCCTCTTTCACATTCATTACAGTATAACTGCATTATCCTATGATTGTAGCTCAGTGAAGAACAGCATGACTTCTTTTGAGATATGACTATACATTTATTGCTATTTTTACAGTTAAGGTGGAGGGAGCCTCATTATGGGTGATGGAAGAATAATGTCTCATGATTCAAGTGTCAGGTTGTATTGTGCCTTGTGTTACTTTTTCATGTTCTATTATGAGGAATGAGGCAATGGTGAAGAAGATGGGAAGACTCTGTGACCTATTTTTTTTTTATTTTAATGGCAACTGTAATGGTAACTGTAATGGTAATGGTAACTAATCAACTGGCCCTTTGGAACTACAACTAATTGTTTTTCAAAACTAATCTCCAATGCTCTGTATTAGTTTGACGCAGGAAGCCCATTTAGATTACAATCCTCCCTCCACGTTTGTGGATTTGACCTTTGTGAATTTGATTATTTGAGAGGCATGCATGTCCTTTCCCCCTTCTCTGCCCACCCTTCCCTTGCGTTTTGCTGAGCGGAGAGAAGGAAGGAAAGCACGCCAGGCAAAAGGCAAGGGAATGGGGAGGTGGAGGCATGCACACACCTTCCTTCTCTTCTCTTCTCTTCTCTTCTCTTCTCTAGAGTTCCCATTCCCATTCCCTTGCCTCTGGCCCTGGTGTGCAAAAGGCGAGGGAATGGGAGGGCAGAGATTGCGGGGGTAGGAGTTGTTGTTGGCTTTCCTGCTTTTGCGTGGGGTGCTGCACCCCAAACCTTCATATTGTATAGAATGCTGGGGTTTGTGGTTGATAAAGGACTCAGGCTCTTTGGCTAAGAATTCTGAATGCCCCTTCCTAAACTGCATATCTCAGGATTCCATCCAGTGTCTCCATGACAGGTAAGATGGAACATCCCAGATTTCATCAAGATGTAGCTATGACAGATAAAGTGGCATCAACATGCTATAACTCTACAGTGAGAAAAAGACCTTAGTTTGTGAGTGTGAGTGACTCTTGAACCTCAGACAGTTGTCCACCTCTGCTGTAAACTCTAAGAATTACATAAACTTAAGTGTATTAAAAGTGGTACCTGAGGGTACCGCATTCTGACTGATCTTGGAAGCTAAGCAAGGTCAGCCCTGGTTAGTGCTTAGATGGAAACCTGCCAGTGAATGCCAGGTGCTGTAGGCTGTATTTCAGAGTAGAGCAATGTCAAATCGCCTCTGAGTATTCCTAGCCTAAGAAAACCAGTGAAATGCGTGAGATCACGATAGGCTGACAGGGAAGTTGAAGGTGTACACTCATACATAAAACAAAGAACAGTGTTTTAAAACTCAACAATAATAGTGCCCATGAGCAATAAAATATGCTTTTAAACAGTTTTTTCTTTTTACAAGTCTGATACCTGGTTCCCCAAAAGGCTGCATTGCAAGCCTTTCTATGCGAAGGCATAATTGAATATGTTTTTGTGTGCCTTCAAGTCGTTTCTGACTTATGATGACCTTAAGGTGAACCTATCAAGGGATTTTCTGGGGTTGAGAGTGTGTGATGCAGCTAAGGTCACCCAGTAAGTTTCCGTGGCCAAGTGGGGAATTGAACCAGGATCACAGTCCAGTACTCAAACCACTACACCATGCTGGGTCTCATCACCGAGTACCACCACTGAAAAACTCTCGCCCTTCATAGCCACCTGCTTTGCTTCATTTGATGTGGACATCTGGAAAAGTTCTTCTGTGTGAAGATGGTTATTTTATATGGGAGGAGGCTCTCCTCCAAAGTAATCTGGCCCCAAGCTGTTTAGGGCTTTAATCTTTAATATCATCACTTTGAATGTGACCCAGAAACAAAATTGGAAACCTGGAAGTAGAAACTACAAAGCACTGGCTAGAACAGGGAAGCAACAAATTACAAGTGATATGTTTATCTGCAGTGAATGATTTTTGTGTTTTTAGCAAGAAAGGTGTAGCAAAGGTACATTTCAAAAGTACAAGAAGCTCCCCACCTTTTGATGTCACATTATCTGATGACTCATTCTTTTGATACTTCCAAATAAAGGACAACTTCCAATTCTTTCATCAGTTCTTCTTGCCTACAGAGACTGGCTTGGAACTGCTTGCATGTGGTCTCTGCTTACAAAGCAAGCTGAGAGGGGGGAAAGGTACTACACTGGCTGAGAGACTTTCCAAGCAGTGTGCATGCAGTAAGTCCCATGTGAGCCTCTGTAAATCCTTCGTGCTCACTACAGTATAGTACATGGGTACCACTTTTCAACCAATTTTATTTCCTGACAGTGCTCCATTCCCTAAACTGTCGGATAAGCGGGGAAGCCTGTCATACCTGTAATGCAACTGGTGGAAAATAAACTTCTTTATTGATGTAAAAAAGTTTTGAAAGTTACCATTTTGACAGGAACCTTAGAGTTTTATTTAAGTTACTTTATCAATCTAAAAAATTCTCCTTTCCCTAAAGAGTAGGAGAATGTAACAAAAAATAATAGGCAACCCAATGTCTTACTTTTCAACATTGTGATGAGTAACAACTGACTACTTTGCAAATGCTGTAATGAGCAATGAAAACTAATTACTTTTAGAAAGTAATTTTCCAGCTTCTGGAACTGGCTTAAAATCATTGTATGAACCAGTCCCTGCTAAAAGTCTTGCTGCTTCATTTTGCCTCAGTTTAAGATTTCAGACCATTTTTAAGAGGCTTAATAATGGCCTTCCACACTTTGAGATAGACAGATAGACAGACAGACATATTCATATATACATATATACATACATAAATGCATACACATTTTAAATCTTCTCTTCCTTTTATTAGTAAATTGATTTACTGGGTAATGGTTCCCCTTAGCTTGTCCAAGCAAACTGGAGGGGATAATAACCTTGCAGACTAAATCAGAGAGGCCTAGTAAGAACACTATAGTTATGCCTTAGAGAATAATAGAAAGATTTAGAGTTGAAATTTTGTGTGTAAGAGACTTGAGTCAGAGTCAAATCATATAATCACTTTTTGATTACGTTTCAGTATTCCTTTACCCCATGAATGGTAAACCCCATGACAAAACAGTTTCCTGGAACAGAATTAAACAGAAATAGGGCGTATATGTGTGAATGAATTAAAAGGAATAAATAAACGAATTTGTTTTTACAGCTGATAGTATGCTGATGATATGGTTACTATACCTTGCTAGTATATGTGTGTGTTGGTGGAATTTTATTTATCTAGCTTGCTGTGTGTACATTCAACCCATATAGGGACACATCCTTCATGGTTTGAAGTAAGTCATTTCAACAGTCATGGAAATAAACTCTCATTCTCTAACTTGTAAGTTACAGATCCTTTCAGCTCTTCACACAACATAGCTAGTGATTAATCCCTTTCAAATACAATATTGAATATAGCTGTATCAAGATCCAATCTGACATTTAATAAAAAAGGATCCTGATTGCCTAGAATATTCAGTGTTGTACTGAAAGGTCTTATACAATAAAAGAGATTAGTGCTCCTGTATTTTCTCTGAGGAGAAGAATAAAGAATCACATTTCACTTTAAGAAGAAGAATTGGGATTGTGTAAAATAGGTCAAAGATGTATTTAATTTCAAAGTGGATTTTGTGTGGGCGAGGGAATTAACAGTTTCAGAACTCAGGTAACCGTGGGGTGTGGTTATCATGAAATAATTACACACAAGGGGTTATAGGCATCCACTCTTACTAATGCTAGAGGGATCTGATTAACACAAGATAATTAAAGTGTCTTTGGTAGATGTATAGACTGAAAATGGAAAGTGAGAAAATTAATCTCTGAGCCTAATACAGTCCTGGGATTTTGGTCTTTCATTCTACTTCACACAGTTCAGGTGGCATCTTGAGACTGGTTCAAGGTATTTTTTTTTAACCCTGTGTATTCAATACATTAAATTAGCCATTTATTATCTGCCTGTTCCTGTGGTTTCCAGCAATTTTACTGTTCTAAGGGCCATTGAAGCAGATCAGCAACTATTTACTCAGAGCCTTCAATAGTTGTGTATATAAAGATAAGTAGTTTGATGTTTGTGTTTGTATCATTTATTTTTAGCATCTTTATCCTGTCTTTCTGTTCCAAAGAAAGCTCACAGCAGTTAAGGAAATCCACAAAATTATATTTCCAATACAATACAATAACATCAAAATGCCAGATATCATAGATACATATATACATAACTGTTACAAACATATGCTTCAAAATATTTCATTTGCCTCCTGTGTAGATCTTAATGGATTCTGCAGATACAAAGAGGGCAACACTTAAATATTGAATTTACATTCTATCCATAATAAGATGCTTCTCATGAACAGTTTTTGAAGGGCAGCCAGCCCCATATAAAGGGCATGACAGAGGTCAGTTTCATATGTTAAGGAACACATTACTCTAGTAAAGTTTCTGTTTTCTTGGAAGAAGTGGAATTGATTTAACTGATTAAAAGGTGTCATTTTGACCCTTGTATTTAGAAGCGGTGCTTGGAAATAGCTAATTGATGAATTATTAAATTATTCTTTAGATTTCCCCTAACATGTCACTAGATTTCCAGATTATTGCCAAAGATGTTGCAGTACTATAACATGTTACTTATTTTTTAGATTGTTAGAGTTTGCGAGGGTGGGTCTCCCAAAATATTTCTGACAAAGAATTCTCCACCCTTAATTTCATTGTCTGGTCTTTGCAGGTCTATGTATTGGTGCACTTGCATTTTCAGCAATATTAGTGATAGGATGAAACTCTGTGGTCCCTCACAGAATAATTCCTCTGGACAGGACACAATCCTTCTAAAAACCCTTACTTAAATTGCCCCTAGATGAGTTATCTATAGAGTTATCTATAGGTCCTTATCTCCACCAAGTATACGGCGCATGTAGGGAAAGGGCAATAGTAGAGGTCAACAACTGGCTCCGCACATGGTGCCTCCAACAACGGTTTGGGTTTTTGGAACATGGCCTGAATTTCCATGAACATGGGCTTCTGGCAAGGGATGGGCTGCACCTCACAAAACTGGGCAGGAATGTTTTTGCAAACAGTCTTGCAAGGAAGATTAAGAGGTCTTTAAACTAAGATCCACTGGGGAGGGAGACAATATTATTCAGGGCAAGGACTCAGAGAACACAGGGGGAAAAGGCCCAAATGATACTGGACAAGTAGTACAAGCGGCCAATGGCGGGAGGAGTAGAAACAATAGTACAGGACTTGCAGGAAGGGCCTGGGGACTTAAGTGTCTCTACACTAATGCAAGGAGTATGGGAAACAAGCAGGATGAGCTTGTACTCCTAGTACAAGAAAATAAATACGATTTGATAGGCATCACTGAGACCTGGTGGGATGAGTCTCATGATTGGAATATAGGAATAGAGGGGTATAGCCTATTTTGTAAAAATAGACCAAACAAGAAAGGAGGAGGAGTAGCCTTGTATGTCAAGGATGTTTTCACCTGTGAAGAGATCCTGGGCTTAAACCCAGAAAGCCAGGTAGAGAGCATTTGGGTAAGAATTAAGGCAGCGAGAAACAACAGGGATATTCTGGTGGGGGTTTACTACAGACCTCCAACCCAGGCTGAGGACTTGGATGACGCCTTCCTCAACCAAATGACTGAACATTCAAAGAGGAGAGATACAGTAATAATAGGAGATTTCAATTACCCGGATATATGCTGGCAGTCAAACTCTGCCAAGACAGCAAGGTCCAGCAAGTTTCTTGCTTGTCTTGCAGACAACTTCATGGTCCAGAAGGTGGAAGAGGCCACAAGGGGATCAAATATTCTAGATCTGGTCTTGACCAACAGGGATGACCTTGTGAATGAGGTAGAAGTGGTTGGATCTTTAGGGGGGAGTGACCATGCCCTGTTGGAATTTAGCATTCAGTGGGAAGGAGAAGATAAGGGTAGCCAGACACTCGTCTTAGATTTTAAAAAAGCGGACTTCTGTAAACTTAGGGAGCTGCTGGCTGGAATTCCGTGGTCAGGAATAGTGAAAGGGAAAGGAGTTCAGGAGGCATGGGAGTTCCTTAAAAAGGAGATACTGACGGCACAGTCTAAAACTGTGCCAATAAGGAGGAAAAATGGAAGGCATCTGAAGAAACCAGAATGGTTGACTAAAGAACTCTCAGCTGAGCTAAGAGTTAAGAGAAACACGTATAGGAAATGGAAGAAGGGGGAAACCACCAAAGAAGAATTTAAGCAAGTAGCCAGGAGATGTAGGGAGGAGGTCAGAAAGGCTAAAGCACAGAACGAACTTAGGTTGGCCAGAGACATTAAAAACAATAAAAAGGGTTTTTTTAAATATGTCCGCAGCAAAAGGAAAAAGAAGGAGACAGTAGGGTCGCTACGCAGAGAAGATGGCGAATTACTCACAGGGGGGAGAGAAAAGGCAGAGCTACTTAACACCTTCTTTGCCTCCGTATTTTCCCAGAAGGATACAAGCACTCAACCTGGCGGTAGGGGAGCAGGGGAGGAAGCAGAGGAAATGAGGCACTTAATAAGTAGAGAGGTGGTACAGGAATACCTGGCCGCATTGGATGAATTCAAGACTCCAGGGCCAGATGAATTGCATCCTAGGATATTAAAAGAGCTGGCAGAGGTCATTTCGGAACCGCTTGCTATAATTTTTGAGAAATCTTGGAGGACAGGAGAAGTTCCAGCAGATTGGAAGAGAGCAAATGTTATCCCCATCTTCAAGAAGGGAAAAAAGAGGACCCAAATAATTATCGCCCAGTCAGCCTGACATCGGTACCCGGAAAGATCCTGGAGCAGATCATTAAGCGTTCAGTTTCTAATCATTTAGAAAACAACGCAATAATCACGAGAAGTCAACATGGATTTCTCAAAAATAAGTCATGCCAGACTAATCTGATCTCTTTTTATGATAGAGTTACTAGCTTGATAGATGAAGGGAATGCTGTGGATGTAGCATATCTCGATTTCAGTAAGGCCTTTGACAAAGTTCCCCATGACATTCTTGCATCGAAGCTAGTAAAATGTGGGCTAGACAGGGCTACTGTTAATTGGATATGTAATTGGTTGACCGACCGAACCCAAAGGGTGATCACGGATGGCTGTTTTTCATCCTGGAGAGAAGTGACTAGTGGGGTGCCACAAGGTTCTGTCCTGGGCCCAGTGCTGTTCAATATTTTTATCAATGACTTAGATGAAGGAATAGAGGGCATGCTCATCAAATTTGCAGATGACACCAAATTGGGAGGGGTTGCTAATACGCCAGAGGACAGGATCAAAATTCAAAATGACCTGGATAGATTGGAGAGCTGGGCCAGGGCGAACAAAATGAAATTCAACAGAGAGAAATGTAAGGTCCTACACTTAGGCAGAAATAATGGAATACAGAAATATAGGATGGGGGACACGTGGCTGGATAGCAGTACGTGTGAAAGGGATCTAGGAGTCTTCATAGACCACAAGCTGAACATGAGTCAGCAGTGTGATGCGGCAGCCAAGAAAGCCAATGCAATTCTCGGCTGCATCAACAGGAGTATGGTGTCTAGATCGAGGGAGGTACTGGTACCACTCTACTCTGCTTTGGTTAGACCCCATCTTGAATACTGTGTCCAGTTCTGGGCACCCCAATTCAAGAAGGATATTGACAAGCTGGAGCAAGTCCAGAGGAGGGTGACCAAAATGGTGAGAGGCCTGGAAAACATGCCCTATGAGGATAGACTGAGAGAGCTGGGTATGTTTAGTCTGCAGAAAAGGAGGTTAAGAGGGGACATGATAGCCATGTTTAAATATTTGAAGGGATGCCACGTAGAGGAAGGAGGGGGCTTGTTTTCTGCTGCTCCAGAAACCAGGACAAGGAGCAATGGATTCAAGCTGCAGGAAAGGAGATTCCACCTGAACCTCAGGAAGAACTTCCTGACAGTCAGGGCTGTCCGGCAGTGGAATCTGCTGCCTCGGAGAGTAGTGGAGTCTCCTACCTTGGAGGTTTTTAAGCAGAGGCTTGATGGCCATCTGTCGGGAGTGCTTTGAGGGTGTTCCTGCATGACAGGGAGTTGGACTGGATGGCCCGTGTGGTCTCTTCCAACTCTACATTTCTATGATTCTATAAGTCTTGTACAGAAAAGATGTGTGAGAGAATGGTGTGTGCTGTTCTGAGTTTGAAGGAGAAGGGGGAGGGTGAAATACAACTAAATAGAAATGTGCTGAGAGGTACATTAAAGTGATTCTTTGAAAGTTCTTTAATTTGGCAGAATAGGAGAATGAGAATGTAGTCTGCAAATTAATATATGCTGTCCCCTTTGAGGCTATAGTTCCTAGAGCAGTGGTTCTCAACTTTCCTAATGCCGCGACCCTTTAATACAGTTCCTCATGTTGTGGTGACCCCAACCATAAAATTATTTATTTATTATTTACAATGCCTCCCCCCCCCGGCAAAGGCCGCCTTGCCGGCCAGGAACGGGGGGCGGGCAGGGAGGGAAAGAGGAGCCACGCATCTCCCCCAGGAAAAAACTCCGAGAACCCCCCCAGGCTCTGCTTCTGCTTTGCTCTCATTTCCGCTGGGGGGGCAGTGTGGGAAAAGTTTCCAGAGTGTCGACCCTGGCCAGGGGGGAGGAGGAATCCCAGCACCTTTGTCTTTTGCGCCGGGTGCAGCTCATCCCCCGGAAAAGCGCCGCCTTGTGGCCCCCCGGCCCTTCCACAGCGCCTCCCTCCGTGGTGAGTGGGGCAGGGGCTGTGGTGAGGAGGGGCCTGTCCCCTGTGCTGCCACCGCCCCCCCCCAAGCTGGCACGTCAGATGGGAGGCTCTCCTGGTAGCGGAGAAGGGGAGCAATTTCAGTCCCTTCTGAACAGGGGGCAGGAGGACATGAGCGCGTGGCCCGCGCTTGTGCACCACTACTCCTGCTGTGGCGATGCTGTGGCCACATGCGCTCCCGCCAAAGGGGGCAGGAGGACGTGAGCGCATGGCTTGCGCTTGCACACCACCACCCAGGGAAGACGGGGGGCTCAGCAGCTCTAAGCCAAAAATGCTGCACGGTTGCACAGTGCTCCCGGGGCCCACGCGCACTTACCTGCCCTGCGGTATGTCATCCCAGGTGCGCTTCCTCCCCCAGCGCAACTTACAGCTCCCAGGCTGCACTATGGAAGGAAGGGGTGGGGCAGTCGCGTGACCAGGAAGCCAGCTGTGGGACGAAGGAGCAGCAAAGAGAGCGCCTCGCGCAAGAAGCTGCTTGTGCGAACGGCACCCTGCACCTCTGCGAGAAGGTAACATGTGGAAAAGGCCCAGGAGTGGTGGTACGCAAGCGTGAGCCACACACTTGCGTCCTCCTGCCCCTTTTGGCGGGAGCGTGTGCAGCCGCATGCACTCCCGCCAAAGGGGGCAGGAGGACGCAAGCGCGTGGCTCGTGCTTGCACACCACCACCGAGGAGGGAATGGAGCCTAAGACCATTGGAAATACGTATTTTCCGATGGTCTTAGGCAACCCCCTGTGAAAGGGTCGTTCGACCCCCAGGTTGAGAACCGCTGTCCTAGAGGGACTCTTTCAGCCTAAATTTCTCCTCTATTTTATCTCCTCCATCTTTCAAAGAGGACCAAATTGAAGATTAGAATACAGAAAGTCTAGATATCACCTGTACTTTCCTCAGCCTTCCATCTCCATCCTCTGTCACCTCATACGTCTTCCCTGTGAGGTGCTCTTTCATTGCCTCTGTGGTACAGAAGGACATCCTTTCATTCTTTTGCACTATGAAAGCTTCCACCATACAGAAATCTGCAGCTGCTGTTGTGGTGGTCCTCCCGCAGTCTTCCAAAGTACATAGGTGGGATGGAGGCTGCATTACTTGGAAATAAAGGAGAATGGTTTTTTAAAAATAAAATGAGAGAAGGAATATTGGCATAAAGGTAGAAGAAACTAAATAATTAAAGGAAGTTAGTTTACAAGTACGGGTAATGTTAACAAGTGAAATATTTTTTAAAAAAATGGAAATAAAATAAAGAAGAAAATTGTCATATAATAAAGAGGAAAATTGTCATAAAAGGGTTGGACTCGATGACTGTTGTGGTCTCTTCCAATTCCATGATTCCGTGAAATAATTTTAAAAACCAAAGATGAGGTCTCACCCCTAAGCAATTGTCTATGGTCAAAAATGGTCCTCCATCCACAAAAACAACCCCTCCTACATTTGTTGTAAATAAATAAGGTTAGGTTGAACTGAAATGGAATTGGATGCTACATGTTACTGGTAATGGACATAAGTGAAAACATCAATAGTTGTGGAAATAAATGAGAAAATATCCCTGCATGTCTTGTTTCATTGGCTATGATAATTCAGAAATAATCTATTTCTGTTTATAATGGATAAACAACAACTAGAGAGCAGCTGCTAATAGTCCACTATGAAGAGAGAGTATATCCCATAAAATAGGTTGAGTGACACCTGGCTTGAAAGCAGTACATATGAATAGGATCTAGGGATCTTATAGGGCAAGCTAAAGATGAGATAACAGTATGATGTAGTGGCCAAAAAAGGCCAGTGCAGTTCTGGGCTACATCTATAAGAATATAATGTCCAGATCAAGAGAAATAGTAGTGCCACTCTATTCTGCTTTGGTTAGACCTCACCTGGAATATTGTGTCCAGTTCTGGGCACCACAGTTCAAGAAGGCTATTGACAGGCTGGAACATGTCCAAAGGAGGACAACCAAGATGCTCAAAGGTCTAGAATCCAAGGCTTACAAGGAATGTCTGAGGGAGCTGGGTGTGCTTCACCTGGAGAAGAGAAGACTGAGAGGTCATAGCTATTTGTAAATTTTTAAAGGGATGTCATGTAGAAGATGAAGTGGGATTGAAGTCTAGAAGAATGTGAACCAATGGATTCAAATTACAAGAAAAAAAGATTTCACCTAAACATTAGGAAGAACTTCTTTACTGTAAGAGTTGTTTGACAGTAGAATCAGCTGTATCTGATGATGATAGATTCTCCATCTTTAGAGTCTTTAAATAGATGGGCATTTTTCAAGAGTTCTGAAGTTGTGTATTCCTGTATGGTTGGGAGTTGAACTAGGTGGCCCTGGTAGTCTCTTTGAACACTAAGATTCTGTGACTATGCTGAATGAGTACATTTGTTTTATTTCAAAATACAGGCACCCCTCATGCCTTTTGATGACTCATTTTTTGATGTTCTGCTTTTTCAACTGTGTTGATTTATAGACATGTACAATTCTTTCAACAGGGGGTCTGCTCTTCAATCACATGTATTGTACTAATTTAAAAGGTTTGAAAGAGCAGACCCCCTGTTGAAAGAATGGTACATGTCTATAAATCAACACAGTTGAAAAAGGAGAAGAGGAGGCCATGGAGGTGGGATTTAAAAGAGGAAGATTCTATGCAGGCCAGGAGGGAAGAGAGAGTAGCCCTAAGGACTGAACAACTGCACAAGTGAACCTACTATCTCCTGTCTCTTCCTCCTTCCTCCTCCTCAGGCCCAGTGGAGGGGCACCATCTCCCTACCCACCCAGATTGCTTCCTCAATGCACAGTAGGGAGGAGGCAGGACTTGGTGGTGACTGTAGGGTGGCAGGAAGAGGCCAAGTTAGCTTGAGAGCACACGCAGTAAGGTGATTGGGAGAAAAGAGGCAAGCGAATATGGTACTGAGATGGGGGTTGCTGAGCTATTCTGGCCTGAGAAAAGTTGAAGAAGCAGAAATTGCACAACACCCAGGCTGAATTAGCACATCACAGCAGTGGATGGATGCCAAACAAGGGTGATTTGGGTAGGGTTTTTCAGCACATAAGGTTCATCACATGTATGCTATACCCACTACCCTGATACAGTTATTCATGTCTAATGGAATTTATGTGTGCTCCTTTTGAGAGGGTATTTGGGTTTACCTCACTGTTCTAGTATTCAGGCTTCCACATTTCAACTGTTTCCACTTTTCAACAGTGCCCTGGTCCCTAACTTGTCAAATAAGTGGAGGATGCCTGTGAGGGTGATCTGGCTGGGATTTCAGTCATCCCATTGATCACCAGGGTTGATTCAGCTGATCTGGCTAGCTAGCCAGCCAGGTGTCCCCTTCTTCCCTCACTTCTCCATGCCTGTATATTCCATTCATTTCAGGCCAGCTTTATCTTAGGATTCTTTCTTCAAGGAAAATAGCCTCCTGGGATCTCTGAAAGATATGTCTTTTAGCAGTGGTAACTGGCAACTAACTGGGTGGAAACATATTTAGTTGTCTTAGAATAAAACAAATATGGTTCTTTAGCACTTAGAATCATGCCATCTTTTTTACTGATAATTTCTAATTACAGGCTTACAAAATATCCAGCTAAAATAATCATTTACAATTTTTGTATTGGCATTTAATGCAGATTGGATCTGGATTCTAGTTATTCAAGTTTGGTATAGAATTCCTTTTCTTTTTGAAGTTGTTGTCTTTGATTATTGAATATTCAGTTTGAACTGGATTTGGAAAAATCAATCTGGAGTTACCAAGGCCTTCAATTCTTCAAGAAAGGTGCTGACAGGAGAGATATACTGTTGTTACCTGCTTTATTTTCACTATACTAAAGAAATTAGAGGGGTGGGAGGGAAAGAGGCAAGTTCTTCAGAGCACAGATTTGGTTTAAAGTGCTTACTGTTAAATTATTTTGGTCCTCAGAATCTACTGCTTGCCAATCCATGTTCCTGTAGAAAACAGAAAAGACTTTACAAGCATGTGCTGGCTAGGAAGATAAACATAAATGTATCTTTCATTCTAATTATTATTACTGTTCAGTTATCTCCCAGTTTTTACCCCAGGATTATTTATTTATGTTTAATTTATATTCTGCCATTGTCCAAGTATGAGACCCAAAGCAGTTTGCAACATGGATTAAAACAAAATACAGTCTTAAAAGCACAATCATTATAAACAAATAAGAGTTTAAAGGCATTTAAAACAAGTGTGAAGGGAAGTACATCTAACACACACATACGTATGTATTAAAGACCCTTCTATAACAACTGGTTAGTAGCCGCAAGCCTGTCTTTTTTTTTAAAGTCTTTTATCTTCCTGTGGAAAAAAGTGCATAGAGGGAATCCAACCTGCTTTTCTGTAGGAGGGAGTTCCACAGATTGAGACCAGCCACCGAGAGCAGCTTGCGGCAGGGTGAGCAGTGGGTGGAGATGAGTAGGGCAAGTGGCAACAGGGTGAGCAGTGGGGAGGGTGAGGTGCGTGGTGGCAGGGGCCAAGTGGGGGGTTCCTCTTTTTTGCTCCCTGTCTGACATTGATGCCCAGGGCACACGCCCCAGTTGCCCCACCCTGCATCTGCCTCTGATGTGTCCTCACCAAGTATGCCCGTGAGGGTGAGGGAAATGAGATAAAGTTTCCCCCTGGGGAATCTTAAAAATTGGGTAGGTTCACATAGGGAGATACAGTCTTTTAGATAATCTTGATCCAAGCCAGATAGAACATTATAGGTTGCAATAAACGTATTGAATTGTGCTTGGAAATGGACTCATTGCCAGTGAAGCTATTGGAAAAAGAGAATCATATGTTCCCTATAACCAGCCCTGGTCAGCATTCTGGTTGCAGTATTTTGGACATACTGAAGCTTCTGTCAATTAACAGTAATCCAAATGGGACATAATCAAGACATGCATCACATGTTCAGGATGGGTGTCTCCAGCTATTGGTGCAGCTGGTACACTCATTTTAACTATGCAAATACAGGGACTTAGAGTTGAGACCAGGCATATACTGAAGCAGGGAAACTGAGATTTCAAGAGAAGAATAACCTCATCCAGTACTGGCCTGATCCAATACAAGCCTATTCCCCGATCTGCCTTATGACTGAGCAGGAGCACCTCTGTATTGTTGGGTCAGGTGATAACTGAGAACAGTCACTAAAACAACTTCTTTAGAATTGAATGGAAAGGAAAAATAGAGTTGAATGTCATTGGAATGTTGATGACATCAAACTTCCAAATTCTAGCCAACCACTCAAAGTGGTTTCATACATACGTTAAAAGCATGAGAGACCCCACAGGGCTGGTTGAACATAGTGGCCAACTGAGCTGCCTTATTAATTACCTACTCCAGGGGAAAAACAGAGAGGTTTGCCTTTGTGTTTTTCTGAGGCTGAGAGAGTATGACTTGCTCAAGGTCACCCAGTGGGATTTCCATGACTGAGTGAGGTTTTGAAGCCTGACCTCCAAAGGTGCAGACAAGTGCTGAAACTACTACACCATGCTGGCTCTCAAGATGTATGTAAATCCCATTAATTTAACAGGTCTACTTTTGCTGGGAGGGAGGACATAATCTCTTGCTTAGGGAACCTAAACCTGTTTCACAATATATTAACTTCTGTTGTACTAGAAGCACAAGTGTAGCTAAAATATTTAGCATGGAATTGTACAGCCAGTTCAGGTTATTCTGCTTCCCTTTACACAAGTACTCCTAGCCAATCTTTCTGTGCACACTTATGTGAGTAAACAGAACGTCTGAGCCAGTAGATCCTGGTTAATGACTGCTGTAGCTACCATTATCTTACACAATTTTCCAATGTTTAAGTCCATGGAAGTTTCAGTGACAGGCATCTCACAGCTTACATGTCCTGCTTGTTCATTCACACTGCACTTTCTGGTATGGTCAGTGGAAGAACAGAAATGAACTGACTCAAATATTACAACTTAATGGGAATAATCTGATTGTACAAAAATTAATCACTGAGTAGAATGACGTACCCAACCAGAGAAAATTTAGCAGCACATTGATAATTACCATGACTGTGGAATGGAGATTGGAAAGACTAAAGGGTGAGATTTGGAGGTTACAAATGTGGCACCCAGAATGCTAGTGGGTGATTCTAATTTTAGTTTATATTAACAGTGTAAATGTCATCTCTGTGGATAATGCTCAGAACCCTTTTTAATGCCATTAATCATTACTTTGAAGAAACACTATATACATATATATCTATATTTGTGTGTGTGTGTGTGTGTGTAACCATATATATATTATAACATATTACATATATATTTACATATTACATATGTGTGCGTGTGTGTGTGCGTGTAATAGCCTTTCTGTCATCATGGAATTCACATGAAGAAGCACTGGAAAGCCGCATGAAAAAGCCTGGAATTATTTTGCCTTCCCTGGTATATGGAATATGATGGTATCTGCTACAAGAGTAAATCATATTATTGTGTAAGAGGGCAAACGCTGACAAAAGAAAACAAATGCCTACCACATTAATATTAAGATTCAAGGATAATTACAGTTAATGAACAAGACTATTAATTCCAGACAGTTGAAATGGCCAGTTGCAAAGTGGAACTGTTGGTCACTGTTTAAGTCTCTTGCAGTCTAAAACTAACCCAAGAAACTCTGTACAAATATATAATCTAGATCCAGAGCCAAGAATTTGGTGCACAAAATGAACACTTGGCTAAGAAAGGCATTCAGAGAACCTTTTAAAAACAAGCTAAAAACAACAACAACAGAAATCCCTGAAGTAAATGAAGAATACAAGAGCATGTATAACCTCTGGCAAGAAACAGAGGGAAAAAAAAGATTGTAAGGAAAGCTAAGGAGCATTTGAGGTGAAGAAGTAAAACCAAACACTATGCCCTCATTTAAGCACATCAGAGAGAAAGAAGCTGCCCAAACTTTGATAGACCCATTAGTCCAGCCACATTTCTGCAAGTATATGCGAGGCAGATGAAGCCTGGATTCAGTTGTAAATTGGAATACTTGTATTAGGGCACATCTGCACAGAGGTCTAGAGGTGGGTTAGTTATGTATTTAGTGCCTGAACACACCCAAGCCAATGAGATCTGCGTGTATTTTATTGCTTCTGTGTCTGTCAGTATGACAGATGAGATCTACTGTTGGTCATGGGGATCTTGGATACCTAATTTTAAGGCCTGAAGATTCTATCCCAAATCATATGAACTCACTGAATATAAGCAATCTTTGTCTTCACAATGAAGTAATGGTAGCTAAGTAGTGGAACATACATGTTCATTCACCACTCTAGCCCTTGGCAACTCCAATGAAAGATCTCTGCCTAGGAACAATACGTGCATGAAACTTTGGAGAATTTCTGGCAGAGCAGCAGACTTACCCTTCGTTTATTTATCTAAATATTTATATTGTGTTCTATATCTAATGATCTCTCAAAAAAATCAACTTGACCAATTTTTAAGAATGTACAACAGTAAAAAAAAACTTTAACTAGGCTGAGACATTTTAAACAATTTAAGATGTTAAAATAAAACAGTTTAAAAACAGAACAGTTTAAAATGATTAAACTGTGTTGGTGCCAGTTGGGCCTCCTAGGAGAGGGTATTCCACAACTGGGGCACCATGGCAAAGGGGGTCCTCTCCCACTTCCTCCCCCAGAGTATTGTCTCAGATGTTGACCAAAAGGTAGTGGAGGGCCCTTCCGGCAGACCTCAAACCTTGGGCAGGCATATAAATGAAGAGGGACTCCTACAAGCATGTACACCTAAGAAGGCTTTCACTTTAAATAGGCTTCTCTAGAAGTATGTAGGGCTCTAGAGTGGTATAGGATCCTAAGGCAGGGGCATGATCTTTGTTTCTCTTTCCTCAAGATCTGGTTAGGCTGAATGTCCTCTGCTGAATGTCTTGTAAATGGCAATCCCAAGGATAGTTGCTTTCAACATCAGGATTTCATTTCACTTGACTAAATTTATACTTGTTCTGAGTTATAGTGGAAATAATTGAACTAAGGGGTGATTTAGGGACCAGTGATGCTGATGTAAATCCACTGAAATATGCCAGATTATGTCCAGGTAAGTGGCCTGTGTATCATCACTAAAGAACTGCAAATCATTATGCTGACATTTGGTTCTGTGCCATGATCCCTTCCATGAAGTTGCATTATTGTAAAAGTCTTAACATGGCTGTGAATTAGGCCAAAGAACAGAGCTGTTTAGAGATTTCTGTGAAAATGAATGAAAACCAGATGTTTATGGGAAAATATCTTTCTTGTTGACAGCTTGAATAGAGTATAGCCATTGCTATTAATTGTAACAAAGAATGGAGGTGTAGCCTCTTAAGTGAAGACTTCCTTCAGTTATAAATTAACTTGTTATTAGGATAAGTGAACACAAACTATTACCTTGGGTGGTGTCTGGAATAACTGGATTTATTCCATTAAACAGAAAATATTGGGGAGAAGATGTGCTTTTTTCTCTCGCATCCTCGTTTCTCTTTTATGTTTTCTTCATTATCAATATTTAATTTAGGTTGCTGTATTCTATAGTATGCATATATTGTGGCTAAGAATTTTGTGATGCAAGCAAAGGTTATCTTTCATAAACAATCCCATGCACTGAGCAACAATTGATTCTGATTATTTCTATGCTTTTTTGTTTAAAGTGACTGCCAAATGGAATTTCCTCAAATGGAAAATTGATACTGCAGAAAATGGGTCATTTTGTGGGAAGTGGCTGATGGCTATGCAGTCAAGTGGGTCAGTGAATCTACTTTGGATTTTAGTCTCAACTGTAAAGAAGCTAGCCAAACAACTCAGCATGTTTTGTACATAGGGTTCCCTATCTTGGATAGTTTCTTTAAAGTTCATACTAAAACCAGGAGCAGATTCACTGCTGCACTGATACTGGAGCAACCAGCCACCAATGTACTTTGAATTGGACTGCTCGTGTCCAGTCCATAACAGAGATTTATTTCAGAATCCAGACATTCATGTATATCCCCATTGATTAAGATGCAAAAGTGAACACATAATAATAAGGGCTTGAATCTTATACTAGAATCCATACTAGAATAGAGTCATAAAATCTGTGGGATTTACGTATGTCAACATTCACCATTCAACAATTGATTCAGTGGGTCTATTCTAATTGGGAGTTGACCAATAGGATTCATGACAGTGTCTTAATTTTTAAATTTTAAGCCTAGATCCAGTTGTTAGTTGCAACTGAAGTAGACCTACTGAATCAATGGAATTCCTGTAACTGTTGAATTTTATATTGACTTTGTAGGCTTTAGTTCCATTCCAACTAAAAGTTGGATTTAAGCCAATGGAAACTTTTTTTTTTACTATCTGGATATCCAGATATTTATTAAAACCCTGAAGTGTATTTATTTAATAGTGTATGCTTGATCTAGTACAGATGCAGGAATATATGAAATGACTTTAATATGACAATTCAATGACCTGAAGAATAACTTCCAAATTTGCCCGAGGTAGCATGCTGTACCTTCAAAACGTCACAATGATATGCCTCCTTCGCGGTAGCTCATCTTCTGCCATTGTCCCATCTTTCATCAAAATCCACTTCAGTATTTTCATCATTCTGTGAATCTAGTTAAGAAAAAGACCAAGTTTTGGAATAATCAGAAATCAAGTACGATGTGGCAATGGCCATTGTACACTGTTACAAAAGACATTTAGTGGGCATAGCTTAATTAATTTCACCTGTGGTGAAGCATACGTTTTTGTTTCTGCTTGGAAGCTTTGCATAAACATTGCAAACTTATGATTGGAACATAGCTTGAAGACAGTGACTTGGCAATAGTCCTTACACAAGGCAACATACTGTCTCCTAGGAAGACCAGCAAGACAGGTAAATAAAGCCTTGTGTATCTTGAAAGCTTTCTTAGTTATATATTTTGAAGTTAGACACTGAACAACGATCATTGGAAGAGCAGTGCAAGGTAAAAGCTCAGTTCCATCAGTTTTGGGCGATTACTTTCATGGTTGGATCGCTATGAGAGTGAGATTTTACAATAACTTCACTTAGCATTATTAAAATGACAATACTCCATAAGGCTGTATTTCCTTCTGGTTCAATGTATTGCTGATTTTGATATGGTAACAGTAGCATAGAGTAAAGCAAATTTTGGCATAGCAGTAATTCTCACGCCTGTATTGTGTACATTGTGTACCAGATGAGGTGTTGTCTTACATAAACTCTTGCTCTGCATGGATGTCTGTGCAGTCCTGTCATTTTTGTTGCATAAGGTTTCATAAGAAGTGCAACCTTAATATCTTTTGAATGGGATGATGTATCAAATTAGTTGGATGTAAAATGGTTTGTAAATAGGCAACAGTGGCATTTCGAAACCAGTCAAACTCAGCTTTAGACCAAGAACTCACAATTCTAATTAGTGGCAACATACCTCCTCCACTAATGATGTAGGGAAGTGTATAATCTTTCACTAGTTTCTTCCTGAAACAGTCCCCTAGCTACTATCTTCGTCTTATCAGTGTAATTGCAGTAGGAGTCTGGCAATATTGATTTTAAACCTCTTGTGAAAGATGTTTTTATCTTGCAATGTCTTTCAAAGGCTTGCCTGTTACTGAGTCACCATATATATGTTGTTCACAGTAACCAAATGACCTTAATGAATTTAAGTTTTAGATTTGTATTTTCAGTCTTTCAAGCTGTATTTCCTGCTTTCCTTTTTAGTTGGCTGACACGAATGAATATTTGCTACCTGGATAACCTGGGGTAGTATATATACAGTGCAGAGAGTGTGCATAACATTGACTGTGGCTGTGTAGTGGAGACAAGTTGTTTGGTTAATGCAGTCAGGCAAAGGTCACCCTAAAAGGAAAACTGGCAGGCAACTTTAACTTCTGAACTGAAACTGCAACCATAGATGCTGGACATACCTATTATAAATAATTGTTTCTCTGTGCTGATCTAGTGACAATAAAAGACAATAAAAGAATCTAGCTTAGGAGATGGCAGAGAAGCGGGAGTCTAAAGTACAACTGTTATGTTGATCAAGTGAGGATAAAAGCCATGCTTATAGTATTTGTATGAGGCCTGACCACATCTCTGGTGGAACTAGCTAGTTCTAACTAATTACCTTCCAATTTAAAAGTTATAACTAGATTTTGGTACGATTATAAGTGGATGATGGATAATCACTCATTTATGATGTAACACTATATTTTTACTTGCTTTTATAGTTGAAGAGGTGATTTACACGGTTTAGTTGTTGTCTTCTGCTCTGTACCTTGCTGCTGTCTTCATGCTCTGTTGTGGGTGTTTATATTACATTTTTTTTACATTTTTATTCTGCTTTTCTACTACAAAAATAGTGTCCAAGACATCTGACAGCCAAAATTAAAATAAATTAAAAACAGATAGCTAATAATCATGATTTATGAGGGAGAAGGAAGAGAAGATGTCAATTGGCTCAAGAAAAGGTGGTTTTATGTTTCTTTTGGAACAGAATAGAGAGTCTTGTAGTAATACTGTGAGTTGAAACCATTCAGAAGATCTTGAACTGAAACTTGAGGAGTTCACTAATTTTAAAGTATACTTGGCATTTTTTATGTAGTCTTCATATTTAAAACTTCCTACTTTGATGTCTTGAGCGTTGAACTATGGCTCTGGAGATCAGAGTTCAAATCCCCACTCAGCCATGGAAACCCACTTGGGTGACCTTAGGCAAACCACACTATCAGCCTTAGGGGGAAGCAAAGGCACCATCTCCCAAACAAATCTTGCCAAGAAAAACCCATGATAGGTTTCACTTAGGGTTGCCGTAAGACAGAAATTAATAGAAGACTAAGAACACTTACCACTAATTCTCATATTTAATGAGATGATACAGTTCTTCCATTCAGAATAAGTATTGATCGAGCCACCATGGTGCAGTGGAGTGTTGGACTAGGACACTGGGAGACCAGGGTTTTAATCCCTGCTCACTGAGTAATCTTGGGCAAGTCATACTCTCTCAGCTTCAGAGGAAGGCCATAGCATATTCCCTCTGAAGACATATTCCAAAGAAAGCCCTGTGATAGGTTTGCCCTAGGGTTGCAGCAAGTTGGATGTGAATAGAAGGTACACAAAAACAAAAAGAAGTACAAGATGAAGTAAGAAAAGTAATTGTATCTGAGATTACAAATGTAAAATGGTTGATTTCTGTGCAAGTATTAATGAAAATGCAATTACAGTCACAACTGATGAAGAAGGAGGGTGCTGAATTCTTTGGCCATATCACTACCATCACATATTCTGCAAATCTTACTTGTCCATCACATTGCAGGTGTTCAGTTTCCTCACTACAAATATTCCTTCAATACAGAGGGATCTTGAAGAAAGGCATGTGACAACTCTGGTGTGGCCATAGAGCATTGTCCCATTTCCCCTTCATTCAGTTGTAGCTGGGTCATTTTTAACATCAGGGCTTCCATTGGAAATAATCTGTTAATTCACCTTTTCCACATAAAATTAAATAAAAATATTGCAAAAAAGTAGTTTAACACAAATAATAAAAGAGGCAAACAAAGTCAGCATACTTATCCAATTCTCATTCAATCATTTAACATACTTATACAATTCTCATTCTAACACACCTTGACCTCCTCCTGGCAATTTCTAGTATAACTTTCTTTTAATCAATGTATCTCTTCTCCAGTCCATAATGGACAAACTCTAATTTAACCAATATGAAGATGGTTTAATATAATAAATTTAACCAAATTATTCTCTAATCAAAACATGTATACATGCATATATACAACAAATAACAAGAAAAAAATTATTGTATTACATGTCTTCTGTTTTCATTCCTTCAAGCCAGCTATCGCCTCATCTCCCGAAATATCCTGGATACATTGTCCCATTCAGTTGCATGTGTTTAATCTGCCTCCTTTAATTAAGCAAGTCAGTTTGTCCAGCTGGCCCATATCTTTTAATTTTAACATTCCACATAAGCTACTTTGTTACTTAACCATATCTAGAATTTACCTTCACATTATTTGGTCTGAAGCCTGCCTAAGAATCATAATAAAAGCAGAAGGAGTAAAGGATACCAGACCAAATCTGAATGTTATAAAGACTTCCAGTCTCCACACTGCTTCTTCTCCCATGCTACCCAGAGAATTCTGGGAACTGTTGGCTTATAAAGGAATTTTTTTATACAAGTGGTTTATACAAGTGGTTTTTTTTATACAAGTGGTTTTTTTAAGGATTATAGAAATCGTGCATGTCAGGGCTGTAAATGGTTATATTTCAGATTTAGATAGCGAGAAGAAATTTATTCATTTTTTTAAAAAAAATATGAATTTAGTCAGTCACCTAGCACTTGGTGATGCTTGGTGTTGGAGGAAAATGCACAATAAGAATGTACATATTAGTAGAAGATACACAAAAATCTCAGCATTTAAGAAAAGTGCACAAAAACTGTATAATATTGTGGGAAAGAATTGTGAAGAAGTGCGTATGCTAGAGAAATGTACGTAAAATGTGTACAAAAAGTATAAACAGACATTTTACAAGACAAATCCTCACCATCATATGTGGAAAAATATGGAATGAACTGAGTCTGAAGAGAAATCTGACAGTCTCTGTGAAAATGAGCTTGTCAGATCTGTCCATCTCTATTTACTTTGAAATACATATTTCACAGTTACAAAAGGCATTTCTTATATAAGTAATTTACTGGGGGAAGTGCAAGAAAATTAGGAATCTGCTAATTAGAGGAATCTCATCTTCAAGGATTTATTTTTTATACGACAGGAATACTTACTCCGAAAAGAGGATGAAGATAGCTGTATCACACAACTAGCTCCTTCATATTAACATTGCCCATTCTGAATTATGAAACTTTATGAAAGTACCCCCTTTACACATGTTTGTGTTTCCATGATTGCTGATTGTATCTAGAGTTGTTCCCACATTGATTCTAGTAAGAATAAAAAAGTTTGCCATGTGATGCTTCCTGAAAGCATATCTGCATAATATGCATTTCGTGTATCATCATGTGCATTTTACATGGATGGAATTCATTGAGTGATATTAAAATATCGAGGTAATATCAACTGCACCAATAAAGGGTGATGTGGAGTCTGGTTGTGTCCAGTCAGTTTTGTTAGCATGCTTCAAGATACACAAAACTTCAACCACAAATGGTCCCCTTTGGCCAAAGGTTCCAGAAAAGGAAGTTTTGTATGAGAAGCCCAAGTGTCTCATACAAACTTTATAAAATCAAACCATAATTATTTATTTTGACATAGCACTGATCTTAATACAAAGTGTTCATTGCACTGATTAATGCATAAAACATAGACTGGGTAGCCATTTTCTCTAGAAAATATACTTATCTTTTTAAATAAATTTGTTGCTCCTGGTTTTTTTCTGTCATCTTTTAAAAAAAGCAAAAAATAGTAAACAAGTCTGCGTGTAATCTACATTTTTATTTTTAAAAAAGTATCTTCTCCTTTACTCTAAAAACACTCCCAATAGAAAAGACAGCAGTTGTAGAAGTAACTTAGCTGCATATGATGAAAAACATTTTTGAAAACCTGCTACAGCAAAGTGATCTAATTGGCTGAATATCTGCTCCAAGGGTATTCAAGGATGACCAGTAATGAAAGTGCTCCATCCTGAGAAAGCACAGTCTTGATACAAAATATAACCTAAAACACATACAATGAGGTAGGCTTTATTCATAATACTCAAGGTGTTCCTACTCCTGTCTTACTTCCTATGATCAGCTGGGTTGGAAAATATCAAATACCATGAACCACTGAACATTGCTTATATTCCTGGGATTCATACAGATCTGTTTGATTAGCCAACTCTTTAAATTCTTTTATTGACTATATTTTTGTCTCCCAAGAACATTCAACAGACAAATCCCCACCAAGAAGGAAGTAAGTAAGTACTGCTGTCCACACTGTTCTATACTTTGGTTAATTATACTGAAAACAGCTTCTAAAAGAAGCACCGTCAATGTCTGCATCAGACACTTGCATGTTGTGCCATTTTTCCTTGATTTAAAATCTGAGCAAACTTCCTAACAGTGGAGGGCTTTATCACATGAGGCAAGTAAATCAAAATTAGATAACAGGATCTTTTAAAACCCAACGTGGCGTAGTGGTTTGAGCATTAGAATACAACCCTGGAGACTAGGGTTTGATTCCATGCTTGGCCATGGAAACCCACTGGGTGACTGTGGGTTCATCATACGCTCTCAATCCCAGAAAACTCTGATAAGTTTGCCTTAGGGCCCCCATAAGAGAGAAATAACACACAACAACAACAGTAGGATCTTTGGATGGGACTCATCACAGTACCTTGTTCCTCTTCTGTTGTTCTTCCGATGGGTGACCATTTGGAAAGTGTTTCTTCTACAAAGGAGGTCATTAACAGATTTTTTTGTGTTTATAAAAGAAATGCTTCCTGAATGATCTTCTACCAAAAGAACAACAGAAGAGTAATGACATCATGTGATAAGTCCCAGTCAAAGAAGCTATTATCCTGCTGCCTTGTGTGATAAAGCCCATGGAGTAAAGTAGTTCTTAAAGGAAAATCTGGTGGAACAGCTGGGCATGCTCAAGAGAAATGGTTTGGATATGCATGAACCCCACAGAGGATTTAGCAAACTTTAAAGTGGATGATGAAGACTTCAAAATTGTTTTATAGGATTTTCTGTACTTTGGCTCAGTCATTGATGAAACAGGAAATGTAGTCAAGAAAGCAGAAGAAGACAGAGACCACTTCTGCAGCTTACCTTCTTGTGGTAGCAGCCGGTGGGGATCCTGGCAGCGGCTCTGCTGGGGAGGGAGCACAATGGTAGCACTCCACATGGGACTGGCTCCCTGTTGTACAGAGCACAATGGACATACTGCTTTCTTCCTTCCACAGTGCAGTCAGGTTCTTTCCCAGGCCATGCTGGGGCAAGAAACACAATGGCAGCAGGATAGTGCAGATCCTCAGGATTGTTAAGTGCAGGATAGTGGCACAATCATGAGGCATTGACAGGAAAACCCCATCAGTGATTTAACCTGCAATCACACTGCCTGGAAGGGGAGAAGAGCGGGACTGTGACGACATCATGCAGAAATGTTGTTGTGATCCCATCCTTCTTCCATCCCCAAGGACCTTTGGCAGAAAGGGCCAAAGACTTAGAAGGCAATTATGAAGGAGCTAGATAACATCCTCAGGTAAAGATATATCACTAAATACCAAAGTCAGAACCATCCATGTCATAATATTTCTGATTTCTGTGCATGAATGTGAAAGCTGGACAGTGAAAAAATCTAGCAGGAGGAAAAAATATCTCATTTGAAATACAGTGCTGGAGAAAAGTTCTACAAGTACCATGGATCACCAAAAAGAAAAATAGATGCATGTAAGAGCAAATCATGTCTGAACACGCACTAGAAGCCAGTGGGATAATGCTGAAGCTATAATTCATTGGACTTACCATAAGATGAAATGATGTGCTGGAAAAGATGATAATGCACAACAGTAGAAGCATTACTAGAAAATTACTAGAAAAAGAGGAAGACTGTATTACAGATGGACAGACTCAGTCATAAAAGCCACATCCCTGGATTTTGAAAGACCTGAACAGGACAGAGAATAATGAAGTTTCTTGCCAGTCTGTCATTCATAGGGCTGCTAAGTCAAAACTTCCTTGATAACATGTAACGCCATGAAGAAAAGCAGGTTTCTTGAAACTAGTTGAACTGTAAAGTGACAACATCTTTTCTTTTCCTTTCACAAAAGCACTGAACAGACAATCAGTGTTGATCAAACATCTTTTTCCGTTTGTAATTCTTATGTTCTGGGAATTAAATGGTTGTTTGGTGAGACAAAGCAGCATCTAATATTCGTTGGTTTTCAGTATAGAATCTCTGGTAGAAAGACCATTATTTCCATTGCATTATGTTTGCTCAAGTAAGACTATTCTGCAAAAGTAATTTTCAAAATACAAGAAGCAGAACAGGTGGAGGACAGTGCCACAGTCAAAGACATTTGGATTACTAGTTATATCAAATTGTGCCCTTCAGTTAATAGAAAGTTTTTTGAGCCAGTGGAGTCTTACTTCAACGGAACAGGGAGGAGAGCAATTTTTTGTGACTTCTCCTCCAGCTGCACCCCACACAACCGCCTGTTGCAGAGGCTTGGCACTTGCTGCTGCTGGAAGAAAGGGAAATGGACAAAAATTATCTTCTTTTTTCATTATACTGATTGGAGTCTAAGTGGCCAGGAGAGGGACGACAATTAGTTGCACTTCATTCATCCACCCATCATAAATATCTTTCTCCTACACACAGATATATAGAGAGACGGATCTTAGACTAAATAAGACTTGGACTAAATAAATGCATTATAAAAACAGTGTGCAGAATAAATAAGTATATAAACAATACTTTTACTGAACTATTTTTAAGAACAATGTTGCAGATCAATACTATGCTGTTGTGGTGGTGGTGGTGTGCCTTCAGGCAAACCTATTGTGAGGTTTTCCTGGCAGAATTGGCCCAGAAGGGGGTTGCTGTTGTCTTCCTATATGAGGCTGAGCAAGTGTGACTGGCCCAAGGCCACCAGTGGATTTCCATGATGGAGGGGATATTTGAATCCTGGTCTCTCAGTGTTCCAGTCCAACACTGAAATCACTACACTACGTTGGCTCTTTTGATTCTTTCTCTGAGTGAAAGACCTATATCCAAATTATACTGCTGAAGGTATCCCAGAGTTCTCGTCCAACACTCAAACGACAACACCCATACTGGCTCTCAGTCCATTTTTTACTAGGGCAGAACAAATTCAAGATTAAATTTTAATTCCAGGATCAAAAAGTGTTTATTTTGAGTGTCAGACAGTCAAAGTGTTTAAAATTTTATTCCTAAAACAAACAAACAAAAATGAAGATTATACATTAAGGCCTCTAGACTTAACTTACACTAGTGGAACTAGGAACACATCTTACATATTCTGCTCACTTACAATTGAGTCTTCATAAATGCATTGGTTTTTTCCCCCTTTGTCATTTCCAGTCCACTTTTTTCTGCCCATGGCACATCTGCCCAAAGCCCTCTAGAATACATGGAACAAATTGTGCTGTTCTTTGGAGTCCATATTCCTGTATCCAAAAGATGCAATTAGTTTTGCTAGACTGCTCAGTCAAATTGCTCAGTTTGAGGATGATTGAAGTCATATACTTTATTTTAATAAGTACCATGTATATATAATATGTGAAATGCGACAGTTAAAATACTGTTTTATAGCAGAAATATTATTCTTATGTAGTCTTCTCATTTTTGTTGTCTGATGTCTGCTTGATTTCTTGTTTCTTTTCTTCTTCTTTTTTTCTCACAAGGTCACCCCTGTCACTGCCATGTAACATTTCCTCTCCTTGATTCATGAATCGGTTTAGGGCTGGACATCATTCATGGCTGTTGTCTTTAACAGTTATTATGGGGATACAGAGTTAATGATGGTCATTGATGTTAGCTATTAAATACTGAGAAATAAAGTGCTGTATCATTTATCCTGCTTACTTACCATATCAAATGTTAAGTGACAGCTGCAGCCCAAATGAATCCCTCATTTATAATTATAGGATAAATCTGAATTGTAAAAATCCGTTTACTTTTTTCGGAAACTGCGGCAATATCCTTACAAAGCATCTCTGTGTACTTTTGTACCTTAAGAATGTTTTCTAGACAGAAGAAAAAGGAACTTACTGAAACAGTGTGAGGGTTTCTAAATACAGATCTGATCCAGATATTTTTTGATGTACTGTATTTGCTGGCATATTAGACGCACTGGTGTATAAGACGCACTCCATTTTAAGATCTTATTTTTTAGGAAAAATATTTTAGTACCTGGCTGAGGCAAAATACATAGGAAGGGAGGGGGAGTGCAAGGAGATGTGGCATGAGGATTCCCCCGTCCCTATTTTCCTTTTGAGGATTCCCCTTGGGCAGATCCCATTCTGTCAGGCTGAGAGAGAAGCCATGACACACACACACACCCGAACAAATCTTGCTGGGAAAACTCCTCCTTAAACTGGAGCTGAGTTGCAGGCACTTAAGAAAAGCAACTAGGAAGGGGGAATGAGGACAGGAGCCGCTGAGTGCTGTGCAGAAAAGGGATAGGGAGGCAGCAAAAAAAGGGAGCTCAAAGCATCTGGAGGCTGCTCCTCTTCTTTCTAGGCCCCCCTCTTCTTGACTCATTTTCTTCCTCCACTCCACCCCCCCCCACCAGCAAGACGGTGGAGGCTGGAGTAGAAAACAGGAACAAGCAGCTCCTCCAGAAGAAAGCAAACCTCCCGTTCAGGCTGGGAGGGAAGAAAGTGCACCTCTTTTCCCGGCACCCCAGGAACAGAAACCAACAGGGTTTTGCAGGCTGTGCTGAGCAGGAGCCAACCAGTGGCGGGAGCAGGGGGAAACTGGGAAGATGCCCTGTGCCACAGCGTAGGCAATTCCTTACTCCCGGTCCCATAGGTGGTTGGCTCCAGGAAAAAGACCCAACTGTGAGGGGTGAATGGGAGGAAGGCAGGAGGGGCTGCAGCAAGGTGGGCTCTTTCCTCTCTTAAAGAGGCTGCCAATGTTTTCCCACTTTCTTTCTTCTTCTTCTTAAACCCAGAGAACTTTATTCCCCATAAATCAGTAGTTTACAGAAGGATTAAACGTAAGAGGTAAGACTGTACAAAGTACAAGCTGCATTCTAAGTCAATTGTTTGCAGTAGTTTTCAAAGTGCCGTATTTACTGGTGTATAAGACACATCCCATTCTCAGAAGGCATTTTTTAGGAAAAAAGTGGTATGTCTCTCCTTTCACCCTTGTGCTCATTCAGCCTTCCTCCCCTGCCCAGTCTTCTTCCCCTACTCCTGCTTATCTGTCTTTGTTAAAATTTGAAGACTTTGGAGGCCTTGCCGAAGATAGTAGCCCAAAGGTCCTTTGGAGAAGTCAATGTCTGACTGTAGGAATGGAACATCAGGTTACAGGCAGATATTAAATTAAGTAAATTAATCTGTTTTAAAAAACAACGTAATCCCAGGGTGTAGATTCTTAGGGTCTCTCAATAATCAATGCCAACTTTCAAATTTTTCAGTTTCATGCTCTTGGATTCAAATCCTCCTTCGTTATTGTGTTGTGTGTGTGTGTTACAAATATTTATAAGTAACTTATATTTGAAATAGTTATCTGTCACTCTGGGCACTGGAATGCATTTGTTTCATTTGTGTTCTCAGAAATATTTACCTGCTTTTCTATTTTTGGGTCTAAAAACAGGAGAATTAAAGTTGTAGCCTTAAACAAGATTATTTTTTTAAAAATAAGTTCAGATGTTATGGCACAAAAAATATTGGAATATTGTCCAGTCATAAGTACTAAGCCGGATTCTCATATTGTCAATATGCTTCTTCGCTACCAGAAGTATTCAAAGATTGGGTATGCTTTACTGTGTTAGGCTGCAAGAACATACCAAAAGCAATGTTCTTGGCTTGCCTCATCTAAGCAATCAAGCACTGTGATATTGTGGTATTTACACTTGAAAAATATGATCAGTAAAATGGGAGTGTTATATAAGTATTATAGAAATGATTGATATTACATTACTTTCTTGAGCCTGTCTGTCCAAACGATAACTAGGAGAGGCATCAAACTACTAGCTACACTGTTGACCAATTTTTGTCACTGATGACCTGTACGAATAGTTAGAAGTCCAGCTGAAATATTGTTATCTCGTGAGCAGCATAATTCCTAAACCTTCTGCCTCGTTTCTTCGCTTTCACATTCTTATAATCATTTTGTGTGTGTGTCTTGTGTATCTGTGAGCTGATTCAAAGACCCTTGATTTTCTCACTCCCATGCCTCATTAACTGCACGTGCCAAAACCATTAAAGCCAGGCAGTTAATTTGAAATAAACTGAAATTAATCTCCATGGAACAAGAAAAGTTTTCTCACCCATGAAGGGTAATTAATGTTGCTATCATTATAGAAAGCAAGGTATTTTTTTTCTCTGTTTCAACTTAATAGCTTTTAAAATGTGGTTCCATGTATACGTCTATTTAGATACAAGTTTTCGCTTGTCAAGTAAATAATTTGAGAGTCCCTGGTTCAGAAGTTTATGAAGTTTGAGTCTATGCAGCCCTCTGATGAAGGCCTTAAAAGTATGCGTAGATCAAAACACCTCAGGTTTTTCCTTTTAAATATCTTGAGACGTATATCTTTTTTCTTCTCTGTTTTCAGACATAAGTGTCGTTGAAACTAGAATATGGACCAGTGGATTCAAATTACGAGACAAGAGATTCCACCTAGATGTTAGGAAGAACTTCTTTACTAAAAGAAGACTATTTCCACACTACACTGTTATAGTGCTATTGTTCAACTTTCAACATCCTGTGGAATCCTGGGATTTGCACTTTAGGGTGGAGAATTTTGAATTTTCAGCCAGAGAGCTCCTTGGCTTCAGTAAACTACAAACCCCAGAATTCCAGAGCATATTGAAAGTGGAATAACATCACTGTAACAGTGTAGTGTGGAAAGGCCCGAAGTGTCCAGCGTCAGAACAGACTGCCTTGAACAACAGTAGACTCTCTTTGGAAGTCTTCAAACAGAGGTTGAATGGGCATCTCTTAGGAGTGCTTTACTTGTACATTCCTGCATGTCAGGGGGTTGGACTAAATGACTCTTGCATCTCTTTCAGATTCTCAAGATTCTGTGATTGACTTCACTGGGGCTTACTTCCAAATATATAGGTATAGAATGTCTTTCACTAATGAAAGGTTTTGTTATTGTAGACAAGCGGGGAACAGCGGAAGAATGGTCCTCTTTCTTTGATAAAGTTTTTTTCCCCATTTGTCACAGGAAAGGAGAAATTAGGTAACTTTTCTACTTTCTAGCAGGAGAGTTTCTCAAGCTGATGTCTCCTACTCCGGAGGTTTCCTTTTCCAATCCCCCTCCAGTTGTTCTTTTCCTTCCTTCTCTCTTTTTGGTCTCATTTTTGTGAACTTGTGGAGAGGATTTGTTCATTTTATATCTCATCTAAGAATCCTTAGGATATTTTAGGCTCTTTTATAAATAATAAATGTTGATGATGACAACAACCTTCACTGAGAAGCTATTTGGGACAGTTCTCTTCCGAAAATGTACGAATCAGTTTTTACTGTTTCTGTACTGAAGTATTTAGTGGCCATTGCAGAGAGTTTTATGTATAAATGTTTTGGCCAGTAATGCACTGTGGGTTTTAAAATGGCAAAATCTTGTTTTGAGTCTGGATGTTAAATTAGAGTAATTTTTCCATTTTGACAGTTATTGAACTCAAGGGAATTAGTGTTTTAAATGGTTGTTGTTTCTCCTTCTCTTCACCTTCACTTTTTGTTTCTTTCCCTTTTCCTTCTTTTTCTTATTGCACATTTGAAGTGCTCTAAGTACTTCATGGTTTTTAAGTACTTACTGCTATTTGGCAACCATGAAGTAGTTTTGTCTGTGCAGACTTTGGTTAAAAAATATCCAGATGTCAGAAGGCCAATACAAACTTGTTGACATAAACTGACTTGGTTATCCATATTATTTTACCTAATAAAAGAATTTTATTACCCATTTGTGATCATAGTGGTTTTCCTGTTCATTGAAATAAGAGAGATAAAGATAATAATTAAATAGTATGATAATGATAATTGCAATTATTATAATTATTCTCTGACACAATAAATGTGTGCAATTTTATGTTTGTATTAAAAACAAGCTTTTTGTTTCCCCACGCTCCAGCTGTAGCTGAAGCTGAGTGGTTTGCTAAAGGCCCAAAACCTCATGACTGAGCCAGGGTTCTCTGCTCTAAGCTGTGTGTCTTATCCATTGGAGCGCACAATCTTTACTCAGTGTTATCTTCGTAATATCTGACAGAATCCAGCATGTACAGGTGGACTTCCTCTTCTTCAGAAGGAGTTTTTTCCCCCTTTTCCTGTGCCTCTCACTGCTGCCCTGTTTAGGAAGGTGTTCTAGCTCTCTAGTGCAGATTTGGGACGTGTGTGCATGTGGGGTGCAGAAATCTTTCCACTTGTGGACAAAGAGAGTTGGGCACAATACATCTTTACCAAAATAGTAATGGATAGGAACACCACTATTTGTTGACCTGCAGTGTGCACTGTGCCTTTGATAAACAGAGTTTCCAATTTCAGGGAGAGCTCATTTTATATAATTTGTGAAGAGTGCTTCCTATGACTGCATTGGTGTAGAACTATAAATGAAATAAGCCATAGCTTGAATTTGATTCTGTTTGACCCATCCAGAATTCAAATCATGTAATAGCAAGAGCTCTTACATTTTACTTGAGTGCTCTTTCCTCTAAATTATATTTATTGGACAGTTTAGCCCAGAAGCATGGTTTTGCCATTACTAATAATTCCAACCACCATGAATCTACTGATTTCATGTGTTGAGTCTTGCATGCTTGAGTTTGCATGCTGTCATTGTCTTATGAGGATTTGGTGGTTGTTTAGGACCATCATTTGAAATTTATTCTGTGGCATCCCAATTTAAGATTATTATTATTTGAATTCTTTAATTTAAACTGCCATTTCAAATGTATATTGGGGTGCCATCCTACTCAGTAGTTACAAGGTCATAAGCTGGACTTATATCTTGTAACCACTAGAGATTAATGTTTACAGTCACTAACAATAGTAAGTGAGCTGAAATGCCTCATGTTTCGTCCTAGGAGCACCTCAGTTGAAGAGTTTCTGAGGCATTGCAGATTGGGGTGCTGGGAAATGGTATCTTCAGCGCTCTTCTGGTTGCAGGGTGCCCTGAGACAAGTGGTTGCATCAGGACCCTCAAAGGGTGTTCCTACCTTCCTGTTTTTGATGCACCCTATGGCTGGGAGAGGCGTCATTTCCTGGTGCCCCAATCTACAATGCTGAAGAAATCCTTCAGCTGAAGTACTGCCAAGTTGAAAAGGTAAGAGCCTTTTTGAGGGGGGATGGCATTGTCAGACATAACTATGATCCATCATTTTAGTTGCATCTGGTGACTCAGGATCCTGACTATCTATTTTTCAAGTGAGGGCATTTATCTTCCTACCTGCGTTTAAATATTATCACTTTGAGAGCAAAATAGAAAAACAGAAATACTTTTCAGTTAACTTTCAGTGGAATTTTTGCAGTGGAATAAATAGACTTCTTATGGAAGGCTGTAAAATGCAGGACTCAGTACAAGCATCACTTTATTGCCTCTCTCTCCCTATTGTGGAGCCATTGTAAATAAATACATGTGGAAATATATCCACATGGATAATTCTAGTTTGTTCTAACCTTCAAGATGAAATTATACTCTCCCTCGACCCTTGGAGCTTTGGCATAAATGTGTTCATACATTATAATACCACTTTAATATTCAGTCTTTTGGGTGTTTTGCATCATCATTTGTTGGACTGCTCCAGTGTAGTTTTATTCTCTTCTTTTTCTGTTTCTTTTTCTTTGTTATTAAAGGCTATATAGAAATACTCTTTCTGGGAACTGTAATTTTCAGAACTGGGTCCATGATGGAAATGCTATGTTCATCTTCCTCTGTATGTATTCCAGCAGGAAGACCATCATATCCCAAAATGCCAGCACCTGTGACTTTTAGGGCCACAAACAAAATTTATTGGAAATTCTGTACATTGTGCCTAACCCTGGGTTTGTACTCCAGGTTTTGTTCATTGTTGGCATCCAGGTTCCAATTTACCTGGTTACTAGGAAGCATGAGGTGTTGGCAAGGGAGGATGAAATGGGAACAATTAAACTTGAGACCTTTGTCTTTGGGTTGACAAGAGAAGCATGTCGTCAGAGAAAGATGAACTGGATTCATGCATATTATCCAGGCGTATTTGTCAGGGAACAAAGACTGGCCTTTGATCTGTCTTAAATGTATATTTGGTGTTCTTTGACAATTCAGGTTTAAGTTTCCAGTACAGAAAGTGATAAAAATAATAAAGAGTTGTCCAAAAGGTAAAATGTTCTTCAGTTTAGCTGTTCCTGGCTAACAAAGACCTTTGTGATAGGTTAGGGCTGAGCCCATAGCCTAGACCAATTAAGTATAGACATATGTAAGCAAGGAATATATTTGTCTATTACTGAGAATTATTTATGTCAGAAATCCCTACTGCATGGAAGGATGAGTGTGGTACAGGTTACAAAATAGATCTCTCGTCATACACTGAAGAGGGATAAGAATACAGAGTGGAACTGCAGAGCTCTGGGACTTTGCCCCATTACACAGTGGAAGCAACAGAGTGGAGGGAGGTTTCTGAATTTTACAACTTGGCAGATTAGTTCAAACCATTTATATTGGTTTTATTCATTGCTGCTGGTTTTAGCCTGGTTTATCTTCTGTTTTTAATCATTGTATATTGCTTAATACTTTATATTTCTAATTTATCTGTACGTTGCCAAAAGAGCACCATGTACTGGGTAGTCTAAATGCATAGATAAATTTTAAAAAAATGTCAAAAGCATTCATTTACAATGAAACTACTATATATTGAGGGAAGAGGCCATAGCTCAGTGGGGGAGCATTGGTCTGGAGAATTATTTAATAGTCAGGTATGATAGATCTGAAGAGAAACAAAAGGCTGGTTTCTCCCAGGCTAGTATAAAGCAATATTATGTACTTGATATGAAATGCTTGATTGTAAGATGTTATGTGGACTGTTTTTGGAGGGATTTTCCAATTAAAATTTGTACATTCCTAAAGTGTGTTAAGGGCTTTCATTGCAGCCCAGAAATCATTCTTTTCTCTCATGAAGTCTAAATTACTGTAGTATATTTTGTTGCTGAGAGCCAGCATGGTGTAGTGGTTTGAAAGTTGGACTGTGATACAGGAAACCCACTGGGTGACCTTGGGTGCATCACACATTCTCAGCCCCAGAAAATCCCATCTTAGGGTTGCCATAACTCAGAAACAACTTGAAGATACACAACAACAACAACAATTTTATTGCTGCCATTGCAAATGGCTAAATGACAGTTCATAAGTACTTGTTGAGAAAAAAAAAATCCCACTGAGTTCAATAGGACCTGCTTTCTTATGAGAGTGCTTAAGACTGTAGCTTTCAAGACTGTAGATTTTTGCTAGCATAAGAAAGTTTTGATATGTAACTCCATACAAGAGATGGGGACAAAGGTGTAAGTTTCATGGATAAATCCTTGAGTGTAACGTTCCAAGGGAAATTATGGCTATGATTGAGAAACTTCTGTTCTGCCACATTTTGGATTCATCTCCTATAAGAGGAATTGAAAAAAATCCCAAGATTTTCATGAAAAGAAGTGGATGAGTCATATTCTAAGAATCACAAAATGTCATCCTCTCACACCCATGGTATGATCAAGCACAATGTTGTTGTTATTGTGGGCTTTCAAGCCATTTTGATTAATGGCAAACCTTAGAGTTCTCTGGGGGCTGAGAGTGTGCGACACACCCAAAGTCACCCAGTGGGTTTCTGTGGCTGAGAAGGAATTGAACCCTGGTCTCCAGAGTTGTTTGTAGTTCAGTGTTCAAATGACTACACCACGCTGACTCTTATCAAGCACAAAACTCCTTATCAGTCTGGTGACTTGACAAACAAAAAAGTGTGCAGTTAAGTAAAGGGTACTTACTGGTAGTAATCTCCTATTTGGTCTCTTTCTTTGCCTCTGGTAATTTTCAAGACTGCTAACAGGCCCAAGTTCAAGTTTGACTTCTTCTTTGGCTGGTCCTGTGTTTGCAGGTGACAACAACTTGACTGCCAAGATTTCCTAAGGAAAATCCTGCTTTCACAAATATTCTTCCAGGGTGCATCTGTCTGTGATTATTTTAATCACATACAGCAACTATTTTAGGAGGCCAGCAACCTTCTGTTAACAACCAGAGAACAGAAGTTACAATTAGGCTGAGAAATGGTTTCTTTTTTAATATTGCCTTAGTTTACTGATAACAAAAACAATAACTGTTTTGAAGGGATAAAGATGCATGTTCTAAATAGATGTGTTCTTCTAGATAATTAATACACTGTGAATCTAGATGTTCAAATGATTAGAAAAGCAGTTGGAACTAGGTGATGTTGGAAAGACCCCATAATCAAAGAAAAACTTGTACCTGGAACAGATCCTCCTGTGTTACCTCTTCAAAGCCTTGAAGCAGCATTAGTGATTGGTGACAATACAGCAAAACTACACACATTTTCCCCAGCACTGGGACTCAAGGAGAACTTATACAAGTTAAAGCAGCTACAGTTCATATAACAGATGGCCCTTCACATTTTCTAGGGTTAGGGGCTCATGACCCCCACAAAAATGGAAAAAACACAAATATCAAAATGTATGTGTGTAGTTGTGAAATGGGTGCCAAGACATAGTGGGGAGAGCAGGCACCCAGGATCCAAACTAGGTCAGGGAAAGAAGAGAGGAAAAGGATGTGTTGGCATGGTGACCCTGTAGTCCCACTCTCTTGCCCATCTCTTTCCTATCATCAAGAGAGTGTTTGTGGTGCTGAGAAATTGGGCTGTGAGTTATCCTTAGCTGGCCAGGCAGTGGGTGGTGGTGATGGTGGAGGAGGAGGATCAGAGGTGGGTTTTTAAAGGACTGCACCGCCTGCTTGAAGCTGCTAAGAAGGAAGGTTCCCCCAGAAAAGAAGCACTTGAGATTGCGGGGCCAGAGAAGAGTTGGAGAAATTTGCAAATAATCAAATCCATGCATATTCAATCCATAAATGTGGAGGGCCAACTGTATACAAAAGTGAAAATATAATTAACCTGTACATATTTTAATGGTTAAGTCATTTTAGTGAGCAACTATGTGAGAAGGTATATATCCTACATTTGTATGAATTTTTTTTCAGCTGTGTATTCAGTTATCTAACAAGTAACACTGAGAAAATTTTTAATGTTATATACCTAACTGAATATGATGTGGTGTATGATTCAAAACATGAGCCAGCTTATATACTAGAAGATTTGTTCCTTATGACTTAGAAGACTTAGAATTAAAATGTGGATTTGTGTTAAGCTTTATAGTGAAGGAGAAATGTTACCAAGTATGGAGAATATATAATTCCTGAGGTAAAATATTTTAAAATGTTTTATAAAACTTGTAAGTACATGTTCTGTATAATACAGTATTACTGCGATAATAAGTGGTCCACTGTCTGTAAATATTACTTAGTAAATAAGGGCAACTGCTTGGTAGTCTGCCAGCTTCCAGTAGTGGTGTTATTCTTGCGTTGTTGGGGGCCATGGCAGCTTTCCAGTTGGTATTCATATACTAGACAGGAGAATTAAAAGGATCATCTTGTGATAGGCCAGTTAGCAAACTGTCTCTGGCTCTTAAATGTATATGAGTAGACTTACAGCTGATGATGTGTTATAATGTCACTGGTTAGAGGGTTCTGGGAGCAGAGTATAAAAAGCACAGGCAGGATAAGTTCAGGCAGAAGAGAGCATGGGAAAGGAGACAGCAGTGAAACTGAAGGAAAAGTGGAGCTGAATTCATAGTTCAGAAAGCAGAAGTGATGAGCATCTACTAAGGAATGAATATTGCAGAAGGAGCCTGGGTTCTTTGATGATTTTGATAGGGAAGGGCTCCAGGTAAAGGTTATAGCCGTTGCCTTTACAAAATACTACTTTAAAAACAAGTAGGCAGTAAATATCAATTATAACCATCTATATAATTGACTGTTCTAATATATAAATAAATTTTAAATTAGCAGCAACATATTTGTTTTAATTTTTGCACCCAGTCTACTTGTTTCTTCTATCTCACATACCTGAAAAACACCTGTGTATTCTTTTGGGATCTCTTCATATTTTAAGGAAATTCATTCTTGGAAACAGTACATCTTCCGTTCAGAATAAGCACCAGCCTCCTACACCACAGCTTTTTGGGAGCTGTGAAAACATCCCACTCATGATTTCTTCTTTCGGCCAAGTGCAAATCTGTTCCCTCAGGCAGGCATGCTTGCTGTTAAGTACTAAGTCAATCAAACAGCCGAAAAGTTTCAGAATTCAGAAGAGGGGGCACTTCATGAAAGAGAAAAGTTTTTTAAAATTTAAATAAAAAGACATTGGGTAATTCCCAATGATTCAGTAAGCAAGTCCCATTAATTCACTGGTTTTACTCTAGTTGTAACTAGCAGGAGAATGAGGCCAGTGCTTAATTTTAAATTCCATCACAAATACAATGTATTGTATTAAATGATTAATCCCACTGCTGAGAGAAAGAATTATGTGGCCCTTCAGGTGTTGGATTCCATGAGTCTCAGATTACATTGGTAGTCAGGGATGATGAGAATTGTGGTCCAATAGCATCTGAAGGACCACAAATACTCCACCTTTGTCTTACATAATAGTATGTAGGTGAAGGCCTCTTTTTGCAACTCCACAATAGAGACTGATACTCCCCTGTCAGTGCATAGTGAATCAACTCTGGGTTTTCATCTGAGTTTTATAGAAGCTATCCAAGCTGCTTAGCATATATTGGGGCTATGATCCATCACTTTGGATACTGCTTGTAATGTTTGGGGTAAAACCCAGAGTGGATTCACTGTCCCATTAACATGGAAGCCACCAGCCACCATTGCAGTAAGATTCTCCTCCCCTTTCCATTGAACAGTACTGGGACCATGGTTTTGTCAGCACCAAGGCATGGCAGGCAGCCAAGAGCCAGCTAATAGATCTTTTCACAGATAAGGCAGACAGGCAATAAATCAAAGGGCTTTACTTCAGCAGTAAGTAGGTAAGGCAGCGGTAAACTAAAGAGACTTTTGCAGCAAAGATATCCCTGGCTGTTACTGCACAGCCAGGCAAAACAGCACAGAGTCCACATACCACGGAGCTTGTTCCACAGCCAGTCAGGCAGCATTCCAGGAAGCAAGGGCCCCAGAAGCCCAGCAGGTACACCCAAAATGGACAGTTGTCAGCCAACAAAGACCCAAGGCTGAGTGAGTGCTTTTATTAAGCAGGCCCTCACCCAGGTGCTACCTCAGCTGGAGCTTGATTGCTTGGAGTTTCCTATTTAAACGCTCTGACCTTCTGAGAGCACTCTTTTGCTCCCGATGCAGCTGGTAAGTAGGCACCTGCTCTTGAATCTCTGGGTCTAAGGCAGCCCCTGGCTCCATTGCTGGGGCTACTGGGGCCAAGGGCTCTGTGTCCAGGGCAGCCTCTGGGGTGGGCTGTGCAGCAGGCTCTATGGCAGCCTCTGGGGTGGGCTCTGCTGGTGCAGCAGGCTCCATGGCTTTGAAGTCCTCTGGTTCAGACTCAGAGCTTGAGTCCTGGAGTGCCAGGGTCCTGACCAGTTTTCAAATTGTGGTGTCAGTCATTCTGGATTGTTTGAAAACTGAATTTTTTTCCTAAACGACAAAATTATTCAAGACATATAGCCTTCTCTGAATGACTTGCCCATCACTGCATTTTCCTCACAACATGCAGCTCTAGGAGAGTCCTTGATATAGTCTTGCATTCTGCTTCCATGTGATAACATAGAACTTGCAGTGCAACATGCAGTGATTCCATAGCAAATGCCAAAGGCTGCTTAGTGGAAAGTATTCCCTTGAGCCAACAAGTCTGAAGAACACTGAGCTAGGCAATTATTAGCCTCTCTTAGGAAGACCTGAGAAGAGTGTAGCTTTTGAATTCTCAGATGTTCTAATGAGTTGTGCCTAAAATATCTGGCGAGTTTGCATCTCCTAAAAACTCTCCCAGGATCTCATGACAGAGGTAGGACGGTGGGAAATCTCTAAGTATAGTTCCTCTTTTTCCCTCAGGGATGCCTGCCGTTTGCCTGTAATCTGTGAGAGGGGCTTACATGTATATTCCTAAAAATATCTTTCAATCATGTAAAGCAAGTGGTATAAACATAAGACCACACAGAATGGAGAATGCTATATATTCAGTCACATTTTATAGTGGGTCAATAAAGGTTTACAGCAGCATTTCTTACATAAAAGCAAAACCAAAAGGGGACCTCAGAGGTCATCTCATTATCCATCCTGTGAATGCAGGAAATTTGCCGCCTCAGTACATTTAGCAACTATTCACTCTCTCCTTAAAGTCTCCATTGAAAGTACCACCTTCCAAAGTTGCTCTGTGATCTATGTGACAGACCTTCTGGTATTTAGAGATGGTAAATATCTCACTGTCATCTCAGAATCATACCATTGCCTTTGATGTTTCCACATCAGACTTGGTCTCCAGGCTTGCTGCCATCTTTGTTGCCATCGCTGGACCCTTTCCAGTTGCTTGCTGTTTTCTTTAAATTGTTCTGGTTACCACGGAGATCTGACCAAATGGATGGCTGGTGGTTGAAACTTGGTGACATCATTTACAGTTCCTGCAACTAGACCTGTAGGTCTAGTTCTTTGTGAAGTTTGAAGCACAATATGACTCTGCAGGTAATGAGATGTCCATTGCAAGGATGAGATTTAAAAAATATTCATCACAAGTTTTTTTCGCATCTAGTAGCATCTGTTTGGCTCTAACTTACATATCTTGGTTGATGCAGCTTAGAATTACAGTAACCTTTTTTTTCCATTTGCTTTTGCTTCTGCATTGAACGGCTGAATTGTGTTTAGTTTATGATCTGTGGAAGCTAAGAAGGCTCAGCCCTGTTTGGTACTTAGAATGGAGACCGCCAACAAATACCAGCACTGTAGGTTATACTCAGAGAAATGCAAGGAATAGCCACGTCTTGAGCATTCCTTGTGTAAGAAACCTTAAGAAGTTCATGGGTTACCATATGTCAACAGGTGACTTGAGAGTATACATTTTAAACCTTGTAGGTCAGCCTTCCTCAATTTAATGCAACCTAGTCTGGATGTTTTTGTCTGTGGCGCCCAGAATCCATTGCCACTGACTATGATAAGATGGATAGAAGCCAAAGTTGAAAACACTGGAAGAGAACCAAGTTGGGGAAGGCTGTCCTAGATCCTTTTCACCTAGCTATTTTCTGTTTCTAGTTTGAAGGCTTTTCTGTGTAATAAATGCTACTTAGTCATATGAGTTTGTTCTTAATTGTCTAATTCAGTAATATAAAACTGCTCTTTCTAGGCTGCAGGCTTCCCCCACTTACCTGGCAGGTTAGGGACTGGAGCACTGTCAGAAAACAGAATTGATTGAAAAGCAGAGCCCTTGTAATATACTGTAGGGAGCATGAAGGATTTAAGAAGGCTTGCTTAGGGCTGACTGTGCACACTGCTTGCAGAGTTTCCTCAGCTAGCCTAGTGCCTCCCCCCCCCTTAACTTGCTTTGCAAGCAGTGTGAGTGTGCAAGTGGTTCCATGTGAGCCTCCGTAGGCAAGAAGAACAGGTGACAGTGGTACCCCCCCATCAAATTAATGGAACTTGTCCTTAATTTAGAAGTGTCAAAATAATGAGTCATCAGATAATGGGGCATCAAAAGGTGGGGACTTTCTTTGTCTGATGGGAGGAACAGCAGTTACGTTTTTTAATGCATCAGGGACCAACACTAAATTGTATACTGTCATTTTTTTCTTTCATAGAAAATTTCAAAAGACCAGTAACCAGTGGCCCAGAGTTTAGCACTAGTCCAGGGACCACTCCTTTGCTTAGCGCTGGTATAAAAGAGCAGCTAAGACCATTTCCGCCTTACACTGCTATAGTGCTATTATTCCACTTTCAACATCCTGTGAAATTCTGGAGTTTGTAGTTTACGGAGGCTGAAAAGCTCTCTCTGAGAATTTTAAATGCCTTTTCCTAAACTGCAAAGGCCAGGATTCCATAGGATGCTATGTCCATTTTACATTTGTGTGAGGCTTCAAACCACAAAGCAAAGACAAAAAGACTACTGGTAAAAGAAAGAAGGAAATTTAAAAACTGTAAAATGATAAACATTTATAAAACTATATGCATTTACCCTATCTGGTATCCTCTGTTGTACAGAACCAGAAATCCAGTAATTCACAGACACCAGGCAACCTGGCTGAGGAGTATGGGGGCTGTAGTCAGAAACAGCTGTGGAATACAATAAATACCATGCCTTAATATAGTTTTTAAAAGCACAGTAGGAGTCAGGAGCCTCAATTGTACCCCATGTGCTCCTTGATTATATAAAAAGGTCTTCTAGAAATGCCAAGATGTTTTCTAGCTTTCAGTTCTGTTTTCTTCTCATAGTTTTCAGGGATTAACAAGATCTCTTTCACACTGTTGCTACAGTGGTTTTCTGTCATTTGTTTCTGTCTCAGCTCTGTCACACACTGTCCCAACCTGTCATTCTCTCTCTTTAAGGGTCAAATCACAAGCTACATCTTCTAAGAAACAAGGTCATGGCTGCAAGTGAGCTTCATACAAGTGTTGTGTATAAAATGGATATTGAGACTTGCTGAATGCAGGTTGATGAGGAGGCCATTTTTCTGTGTATGGCATTCATACAGTTCATTTTCAAGGCAATCAGGCACAGAGATCACTCAGAAGATGGCAATTGTAACCAGAAAGGATGATGTGCACTCTTCATTTCTGACCAATCAGTCATTCAGTCAGTCAGTCAGAATCTTTGAAAGCCTCTTCAAATTAGGAGAATCAAAGTCCCATGCATCCAAACATTGTGGAATGAATCAGTGATTCCATTATTTTATATGTGTTTTGCTTTATTCTCACTTCTCAAGAGTATTGGATCTTGCCTTGTATTTTTCAGTGCCCAAGGAAATTTGCCCAGCATTAAACTTCAGTTAAAGAGTTCACACAAGAACGACCAGTAAGGTTGATTCACATGTGTTTCTGTGTCTGTCTGTGTCTGGTAAGGGAGACTGGTTTCCAGATCTTACCTTTCACTTCCACGTGATTTGGCATTGAAACCACATCCCATGTCCCATTAGTTAGAATTCTAGCATCTCCTTTCACTTTGCTTGGAGTGGGCTTCTAGCTTTCAGAGCATGGTGAGCACCCAACAGAAATAACAAAACTACTTTTGCTTAGGTCAGATTTAGAAGGCTCTTACTCCTTAATTTCTTAAGGGGAGGTACAATGCATCCTGTTTTGAAGTTACAGTGATAATGAGAAAGCAAACCTTAATGGGAAAAGAAAAGATGGATTGAGTGTATTAAAGTACTAAAAGTACTACTGTGCTGTCTAGTATCAGAGGAATATATATTGGAATATGAAGACTCAAATTATGTTACAGATAACTGTTGTTATTGTTGTTGGTGATGATGATCTTTATTTATACTCCGCTTTTCTGCTCAAAAGGACTCAAAGTGGCTTACAATAGTTTAAAAAGAGAACATAGTTAAAACTATAACATACAAAAGTTAAAACAAACATTAAACAAACAGTAGTAATTAAAACAATATTAAATAATACTAAAAACAACAAACAAATCACAATTAAAATAACCAGCACCTTTTTTCACAATAATCATATATTAAAATGCCTGCCGAAATAAAAACATCTTTAATTGTTTTGTTCTGAAAGGCAGTAGAGTTAACCATACTATTTTCAACTTTGCAGAATGGGGAAGCATGACAGTTGGATAAATAATGTGATGCACACTTAAAGCATGTTCACAGATGACTTGTAGTAATGTTACTGATCAGTGTCATGGTGATTAGGAAGAAATAGCCATCAAGCTGCCATTAATGGAGAAAGTAGTGCCCATGTGATATGCAACAGTTCTTTGAATGTGTATGCACATCTGTTTTTTGTAGATAAATGTCTGCTGTGTAACATGTGCAAATGAAGAAAGGGGGAAATAAGGGACAGACTCCGTGCTTCTATAACTATATGCATTGCCAGCATAGTTCAGTTATAAAGAGAAGCGCAGGGAAATAACAGATTTTTCACTCAGAGTGCCACTGGCAAGATAAAATCCTAGACTAAGTTAGCAAAAAAGTTTCACATACTGGTTTACCTTACTTTCCTGTTATGTTCGCTTTCTCTCTTCCCTCTTCTGACCAAGCAGACAGAATGTTACAGTGTCAAGTGACCATCTGCTCTAGAGAAACTAGAAAGGAAATTGTCTATAAAGGCCATAGCCATGTTATTAATGAGAGGGAAATGAAGAGAAGACTTTTTCTAATTAGCACTTAATTAAGCGGAATCAGCTAGTAAGTGGAAATGCACCTAGCACATGCTTTGCATTTTAAACCCTCTTACTGCTTGTGTTAGAAATGTGATTTTTAAAAAATTGATCAAAACCTTAGCATTTTGAAGTGGTTCTACCATCTGTCAGATGAGGAAAGAAACTGCTACATTGGTACTAAAAAACCTAGCATTGTGTGTTAAGAGTACTAGTACCATGATACTGTGTGCTGGTGATGAGGAAAAAGTAGGAAAAACTCAGAACTTGGAAAAGTTGCTTATTTTGGACTACATCTCTCAGAATCTCTCAACCACCACAGGCCCTTTCAGTGCTATGATTCCACTTTCACTGTCCACTTTAACTGTCATGGGTCCATTCTGAGGAATCTTGAGATTTGCAGAGAGTCAGCATGGTATAGTGGTTTGAGCTTTGGACTACAACCTTGGAGGCTGTTCAGCCATGGAAACCCACTGGGTGACCTTGGGCTCATTATATGCCCCAGAAAACCCCTTGCTAGATTTGCCTTAGGATCACCATAAGTCAGAAAGGACTTGAAGGCACACAACAGCAATTGAGATTTCTCAGCCAGGGAGCTCTAGTGCCTCACCAGACTACAAACTCCAGGAAGTACAAATTTAGTATGTTCACATTGAAATTAATACTGAACAGATATCTCACCCATCTTAGCTATTAAGTCTCAGTCTTGGGAAAGGAACAGGATATAAAATTAACAACAACAACAACATTTTTCATCCCACCTCCCCATCCCAAAATTCCTCTGTGGGCTTCTTCTCATTATTTTAAATCTGCAGGCAGGCAGAATAGTGTGGGAAAAGTAGGCTGCTTTTACAAATGAGGCATGGAGAAAACCATACAGAGTGATCCAGTGTTACCCTGATTTCTGGGGTCCCTTGGGGGACACTTCAATGTGCTCCACGTGATGGGGAATGGAAACTAGCCAGAGCACGAGCAATAGCAATGTGAGAGGCAGAGTAACCTAGCAGGGTCTTTTTACACAGTTTTTACAGGGTCAGGCCAAGCCAAAAACAAAACAAAAATGTCCAACAATTGATTTTATTAAATGACAATCTCACACAGCAACGCAATCACTTACACACTCATTCAAGACCTATTAAGAAGCAAAAGAGAGGAAACTGGATAGGGGAATATTGAAGGGAGTGTAGTAGGCGTAATACTGCACCTTGTCCTGAAGTCCTTGGTCTGGGATAAACAGCGGAGAAGTGGGGCTCAGCATGAAGAGGGCTGATGGGATTGCTCAACAGACGGAGCAGTAGTCTACTGGGATTCCATCTGACTGTATGCACAATGCACATCCACAAAAGAACCGCTCAAAAACTGGGACTATTTGTAGGGGGAAATGTACCTGGAGGGCTAATCCTTTCCCAGTAAGAACAATGGGTGTTGCAATGAGAAAGAAGCTCCACAATGGTAACTTCCTTTGCGTGATGAGATTGCAAGGTGTTGCCAAAGTCTCAGGATCTTCGGCTGCATTAGGTTGTGGTGGGACTTCATGTAAATGGTTCTCGCTTGATAGGATATTTGCTCAACTTGGGGCAAACACGCTAATTCCCTCAAGCTGGCTTCTCAGGGGCTGAGGACGCTTTGTTTATTGTGGGTTTCCCCAGCTTGAGGTCTCCTGGGGCTACGTGACTGGGGATTTTACTGACCTGACCTGGTTTTTGATTGTTCAACCGTTGCTGCCTACGTGCTCATCCGGGCGACTTCTGAGGCACATGAAATCATATTTTAATATCAAAATTGTAGACCCCGGGATAGAGTTTTTCCAGTGGAATAACACCAGGTTTTTGTTTTTAACTCTTCTACCCACTTGCCTCAGGCTCAGGAACTCCGCTCAGTTCCTCAGCCAGTGTAACAGTAGACTTGGTTAGTTCATTCATCTGGTGGTAGGAGAAGGAGGATGAGTAGAAAAACTCAAGGCTGTGACACTCATGCTCAAAAGTAAGTTGTTTCACCCTTCTTCCAGTTGCACTGTTTTTTTTGTTTGTTTTTTGCTTAAAAGGAGGGCAAATCTGTTCAAATCTGACAAGCTAAGAATAAACTCAGACTAGATGAACTTGTAAGCCTCTGCAGATAATGTTGCCTCTTCGGGACCTGTAGTGCCTGTAGGCAGTGCTTTGGACTCGCATGGTTTTTATTTCTCTACCAATTCTCTAAGAATACACTAATGTGCCTCAACACTGTTAGGGAATCAGTGGTGCTGATGATTATAGATGCAGGCTGTTCATTTCTACTTCTATGAGCTTTAGGAAGTTGCAGGTACCTTTTCCAAAGTCCATATCCTTGGGATGAGGTGTATATTTAAAGTTGTGGCTTACTTTGCAGTTTTTTCTCTTTTGAATTACATTTTGGATGACTTGCACAGTTGTGCTGTCTTTTGTAATCTAAAGGATGGGTATTGCTACAGTCATGGATACTACAGAATCCATGATTCCATCTGACTGTATGCACAATGCACATCCACAAAAACATCTGGTGCCTTTGTAATGGTAAATTTGGAAAAAGGCATTCCAAATGAGACCATCTGCAGTTGAACAGAGAGATGCACTTTCTGCTATTTGTGACACTATTTTAACAATGAGGGTTTGAAAACTGCTCTCTGATAAAAGTAATCTTACAAGTAGATATCTGTTTCTGTCTGTTCAGAATTCTAGTCTGAACCTTAAAGAATCTGTCCGAGGTGCTGATCACTATCCCCAAAACAGTTTCAGCACTTTGGATTGCTCCTTAGTATTTGGACTAAAACCCAGAGCATAATCACTGTCCAGCTGATATGGGCTCTACCACTACATATAGGTAAAAGAAGAAGCTGGTAGAAGAAAGAGGGAATGCCCTGTGCTCATTCTTCTGGGCCCAGCACAGGAACCAAAGAAACTGCTGCAAGAAGGAAACCATCTCGCCCAATCATAGCATAATAACAAAGCTTCCTGCCCCTGCCAGTCGCCAGCGGGCTAATAAATTGTGTGGACCTCTTTACAATGATGGGTGAC
>CAOLHI010005462.1:0-67676 GCA_948474755.1 Ctenosaura bakeri
GATTTTCTACAAACCTACCCAGTTTTCTTTTTTGTTTAAAGAAATACAAAAAAGCAATCCTTTACAACATGGCAGCCAGCCTCAGAAAAGATTTTCTGTCCAAATGTGTTGTTACAGAAGCTTTCAAGTCAAAATTTGCATCATAAATCCTTTCCAAAAATAGTTGCTAGTGTTTGTAAAATTGAATAAATGTTATTTCTTTCATTATTTGTTTGAATCCTTCCATTTCCCAGCAGTGGGACTCAATGTGGCTATTTTTTATACCATGTACCATATATATATTTTATATCATGGAGCAGATGTATGAGGAACCTAAATTTAGGGAAGTGGGTTTCTTCTATTTCCAAAGCTCTACATAGTCGGACCCCTGATATCACTGAATCCTGAACCAAAGGGTTAGAGAAAGCTTTGCACTTGATGCTTTTCAAAGAACTTTGTTTGTTTGGACTCATTTTTAAACAAGAACAGAAAAAAAGGGGATCAAACTAGAGGCCTCTTCCATCGAACTTTATCTGCACTGTGATCAGACAGCTTTGCTCCTCTCTTCTGTCCTTCTTTCTTTATGGACAAGCTGTGGTACTTCACTATGGAATGGTGCTTCAAATGAAGTACAGCTGGTTTTGTTCCTCCTTCCTCTTCACACCATGGGTGACATGGAAAAAGAACAAAGCTACCTATGACCACCAACAGCAGATAGTAGGGGCTATCTTCATGTTGTACTTTGGTAGAAGTAGTCCTCTGTTGTAACAGGCTGGCTGTACAGTGATCTCAAGATAGGACTGGGAAAAAAATATTTCCTGAAAATCCAGAAATCCATTGTTGCCAGTCAGCATAGTCAACATTAGATTAGATAGACCAGATATGTGATGGTACAAATTTGAGGACTGAAGGAAGATTTCATTTGAGACAGCAGACTTCATATTTGGGGACAATGATCTGATTTTGCCCCAACCATAACTATACCTCTGTCTTTACTTCAGTCTTCATTCCTATTTTCTTCTTTTTCCACTACAACTGAGATGAAATTTGAGAATCAGGAGCTCATCTTCATTTCCTAATTTTATAAAACCTGCAGTCTTCATAAGAAGGCTTTTCAAGGTTCTGTTCCCTGATTTTTGTCTCCTCAGACTTTTGTTCCAGTCACACACTCTTTACTCTGAGGTCTAACATTGTAAGACTTATGGCATTGACCTGGATTCCTGGAATCAGCATGTAACTGTAAATTGATTACAAAAGCACCTGCGGCAGAAAAGATACTACTGTAAAATGCTTCATTTTGCCCATCAGTTCCAATCTGCATTTCTTGGGTGGGTATTGGAGTTCAAGGACATGTTGCATCCAGAAAAACAAGGCATATTTGTTGTTGCTGCTATTGTTTCTATTCATGCCAGTGGTTCTCATACATGACCAATGGAATGTTAGCGAGTTTATCCTGTTAGTAAAGGTCATTGTGTCATGAAAATGCTGCCTTCGAGTTCTAGGAAGAGATGGATAGAGTATTTGCCACAGGGATATATTTACAACTGACCCTGATAGAGCATCAGCAAGCTTATCTGACCTTGGCTGAGCTATTTAAAGCCCCAGGGATTCTAGCCACAGCTGAAACAGTGCAGCCAATGGTTGTGTCCCTCTGGCTAGATCAATACATACATTGAATAGGATGATTTTGCCTTTAAAGAGCTGTGTATCTTGTTTCTCTGCCCAATGAATATGAGAGTTAATACTCCTTTTCACAGTCTTCATACACCAAAAAAGCTACTGAACTGTGAACTGGATGACCAGCAAATCTATTCCCAGCATAGGTCCCTTTTAGCTCTAGAAAAGAGAGGGAGAGAAGAAAAAAAGTCCTATTCTAAGTTGTAGAGTTTGCATCACTGGTGCTAAGTCACCTGGCCAGTCCCCAAAATCATACTCAAAGATTGGGGCTGAGAACTCAAAACAGAGACAAAGAGATAGCAAAATGAGATAGTAAACGTTTAAACATATGTATTAAATATTGCTCAGACTGGAATTGTGTAGCTACAGGCCAGAAAAGGGAAGAGACATGATTGTTCATTATAAATTCTTTCCCTTTATGAACTCCCAGATAACAAAGAACAGCTGAAATGCTGCCACTGTCTTCCAGATAAAAAGCTGACAGCTTATTCAGGTCAGTGCTGCTGGATTTGTTCACAAACTGCATCACCCACACATGTTAGAGAAACATTCTGTCCCATGCCAGAGTGTATGTGTGGGGCGGGGAGGGGATTTGGTCATGTGTAGAAGCTGGGTTGGACTGTAATCCTGGACACCTGGGCTGAATTCCCTATTTGGCTATGGAAACCCACTGGGTGACCTATGACATACTCTCATCCCCAGAAAACCCCATGATAGGGTCACCTAGTGTTGCCATAAGTCAGACAACATACAACAAAGAAAATGGGTGTGGTTGTGTGGCTGTCAAAGAGAGTTAGCTCAGATGGACAGAGTCCCACAAGACATTGGGCGTGGAACCAGTATAGGTGAATAGAATCAGACTAGCCTTGGGGATTTAGCACAACTGTAGGGCATTTACACTGAACCAGAGATAGATACAATCTCAGCAATTCAGTACTATGCATAAGGTTCCTTCTCAGGGTTTAGTGAATCATTAAGCAAGCTGTAAATATGGATATATCAAGAGCAAGTCATTTCTTCAGGTCTCCTGCAATAGCACACAACATAAAGGAATGGTAGAGCCTGTCAAGTGTTTATCAAAGAAAGTCAGCCCAAGAATATGGATTATCCTCAGCTACTTCATGTTGTCCAGTTTTATTTATATTGTGCACCTCTTTGTATTTGCCAAGAAAATCGATGTGCTGAGAAGGCATAGCTCTCACCTTTGGAAAGCCCTTTCTAAAGGCTTGGACTTCACAGCTCTTGTATGGATTTTAGTCTTGCAGTAACTGGAGTTCTCCATCTCATCTTGCTCCAATTCTCATCCCTACTCTGCTTTTTGCCAATCCTGACATATTCTCCCTGAAATCTCTCTGAAATCACTTGCTGAGCAGAAGCCTTGTTTAACCATATCTTGAGCTTAAAAATCACTTCTGAGCTACAGAAACTCAGATCTTTGCTAGAGCTTCATTAACCAATCTCTTAAAACTTCCAGTTCTGATCTTTGGACAAAGTCTCCCTCTTCTCTCAACAGCAACAGTGAAATCCAAAGAATACCTTTGAAGTCCTGGTCTATTTTCTGGTGGCACCTTTCCTATAAATTGTTTCTTCTTACTGAGCATCTTCTTTTTAGTTGTGTACATGAATTTATGCATGCATACATATGAAAGAATGAGTGAGCCTGTGGGTTCAGAGAAATATTAATTCTATATTTAGACCACTTTGTGGCCAAAAACCCAGACATTTTGTAATTTAGTGTAGTCTTTTCCTTGGCAATGCCTGAAAAAAGATCACAAGTAAGCTTCCTGTTAAAGTGTGAGTCCCCTTTATCTTCAAAGGAACTTGATAGGGCAGACCAAACAAAAAAAAATATCAAGTAAATCTTTCTGAAAGAGACAAAAAGAACCTGGGCAAGATGAGCAAGATTGTGTCTGTCCCACAATGAGTGTGTTAGTTTTAGAAACAACCTTCTGAATCACTCTGCCTCTCACTTTTTGCTACTGTGACCAAACTGGAAAATTAGCCTCTGCACTCTTTTAACTTTGCAACAAACTACTTGGAATCCTTTTTTCTTCTTTGATCTTTGAGCTCCTCCTTCAAGTCTCTTTCACTTTCATCCTGTCACCTGAAACCCTAGAATCTTCAATTTAGCCTCAGCACCTCAATTTCCTAGAACTTAGATTCAGCCCACTATACCTGCACTGGCTTTACAACTGTGACCTGGTTCTTACAAACTTCACAACTGCTCTCAGAGCAAGCATGTTCTTCAAGTTAATATTCTCTAGCTTTAGTATAGCCTGGTTCATGGCACTGTATTTTATTCATAAACTTCTGTACTTGATTTGTCTAGTATGTATTAAGCTCTCATTTTTGAGCTACTGTGGGAGTCCATCTATATTTTTTATTCCTTAATATGATTTCTATGTATACTTATATTGTGTGTGTGTGTACCCACCCCAAGGTAGTTATAAGAGTGTGAGTCACTGGTACAAATGGATGGATGAAAAGAATATTCAGAAATATTCAAATAATAGACAGACATGGATTTCCTAAGTGTCGGGCAACTCTGATGAGAAGAATCATGGATAAATGAATATCATTGTAATTTTGGGACTCTGGAAAAAATCACATGTAATTTTATTGTTCAGAAAATGCCATTTTTGCACACACACCAAAATAATATTTCTGCATAGAAAAAACCATTATTTCTGCAGAGAGCATGGCAGCAAGGAGTAAAAGGATAAAATTATTCATTTTTCCCAATAAGAATAGCCACATTTGTGACAATTGGCATTCCTAGCCTAAATGTGCTATTGTCACTGTTTAAAGAGCCCTTAAATGCATGTATTCTCATCACATATGTGAGTACATACATGAGTCTGGAAAGCACATCTGTGAAGAAATGGAATTTCATATGGACCTGTCCCAGAGGTTATTTTATGACCAGAGTACTTCAAAGCTCTAGAGTACATCAATCTAGTAACATCTGTGAGAAAATATGCAGTAGACCTATGGCAAACTGTTGGCTAGCCATTCTTAAAGGTGATATTAGCTATTAAAATCGTGTTAGATAAGCTTCCATAGTATGACCATTGTTCTTTGCCAATATGGAAGTTTTTTATTTATTGGGAAATTGTTCATGTACACATTAGGGTTGGAGATTTTGACTGGTCCAGGGTCTAATTTTGTCCCACCAGATCTTTCAGAGGCATATAAACCACTCACATGAGACCTCCTTTCCACAAAACAGAAGTGGCTGGAAATTTGCTTCTGGTTTTGAAAAATGGCCTTTTTAAGATCAGTTGAGAGACAGAGAGCCATGATTTGTTTGAAAGGTGAATTGCTGCTCCTGATGACTTCCAGAAAAGACAGTATTTTTTTTCCAGGAAAAAAAAAGGATATTCTGTGAAGACTGAGTGTGTGGGTATAAAAAATAGCTTTATGGGTAAAATAAATAGCCTGCAGAGGACTGCATTGTGCATACCCCTCACATACATGTATAACACAAGAGTTTTCTATTACAATGTACACATTTGACCATTTTATAAGACTGAGGGAGACCAGGAAAAGTTTGTGTCTGATTAAAAGAGTTGGCAAGGTTCCTATTGTAAATCTGGAAACTGTGAACTGGAACCAATTTAGTTACAATCTTCAAACAAAAGACAAAGTAGCACTGCTGCCACATTCCACAAAAAAGAACCCAGTCAGATAAGCAGTTCAATCTCAGCTCTGGTGATGAGAAAGCATCTTCACTGCACTTGCAGGCAACCAGTTAACCAGTTAACTTAGAAGTGTAGAACTGTCTTCCCAACACTTTACCATTGTTTATGTATAGCTTACTCAAATAGATGCTGCAGTCCAGACAGGAATGACACCAGCATATGGTATCTGAGCAGTGCAACACATGTTCACTAGCAAAGCATCAAGTAGTGTCTGTAGACTGTATTGTGATTACTCTGTGATTATTCAGTCAGGGGCCTTTGGTGAATGAGGAGAAGGCACCTTGGCATATGAAGAGAAAGTTCAAAGGTTGACCAAATAATGATAAAGGGAATCCAGGAAAAAATTAGAAGCTGTAGAGTTATTAAGCTCTTAAAAGTCTCAAGGAAAAACAGATTAAGTATTTCTAGAACATTCTGATTCCACCACCAACTATTTGGAACCTCTACAAATAAAAATAACAATTTGAAATTTAAGGAAACAGCACAATATAGTTTTTACTTGCTGTTTTCTTGGTAAGTTTCCATTATATCGTAATGATTATTTCATGATTGCCCAATATATCTCCTATATCTCCAGTATCTTCCTGTAATTTGCATCCTTTATGTTGTGTGCTGTTGCTAGGTACATTTTCCAAAATGGCAAGATATATGTGCTTTGATTCCAGATTGCTCAACTAAATGTTAACATCTGGACTGGCAATGTTGTCGTTAAACTATTTTCTTCAATTTACAGTGTCTCCATTCCTGAACCTAAAATTAAGCATGCTTCCACTTCACAAGAAACCAACCAACCCAGACCAACAATGAACTAAAATGGGTGCTGTCAGGATGCCACACTAGAAAGATGATTCTAGTTGAGAAGAGACTTATACAGAAAAGATGCAACAACAGAGCCCAAATCACTCAGCTGAGACTGCCATCACCTCCTATACTTGCTCACCAAAGGGGCCATCTCACTCTGCCTAACTGCAGGACTGGCTTGATGTCTGACCAAAATACTGTCCTTCAGCTATTTTAATAAAAGAGACATGAAAATATAAATCAATGTGCTTGCCACAGGATATAAAACGATTGTAAATCTGATCACTTTTCTTGAAGATATTTGAACTCTAATACTGCAGCCCATGAACTTGATGCAAAACCCCTTAGGTCTGTGCAGCAGGCACTGTTAAATTTGGTGGAATTTGGATCAGAAGGTCGATGTGTTTTGAACCCATGTGTATGCCACTCTTTCCACTGAAGAATCCATAGATCTTCATAAGTGGTCTGTAACCAAATTGTCTGCTTTTCCCAGCAATAATATTGAAATCTTTGCAGATAGCCAAACATTTTGAAAGACACTTGCCACTGAAGAAAAGAAAGAAAAGAAACACTGGAAGTGTTGAATTACTGACATTTTGAAGAAGATGTTCAGAAGAAACATTCTACACAAAATCATTGAGGAAAATCACTGGAAGATTTGAAGTGAAGTGTCATCATTCTCACCAATCCAGGGATGACAGAATGCAACTGAATAGTATTGAAAGAATTAAAGAAGACAGAAGACATGCTGCACCAGAGAAGCAAGGGATGAAAAAGAGGGAGACAATAAGGGTCAAGAGAAAGAAAAAAAAAGAGAAAAAACCAGCTGGGAACATATAGTAGCAGCTGACACTCATCTATCCCTGAAGCCATAGCTCACCTTTATGCCTTCATTTAGGCTGCAATTCTATACAGAATTGCTAAGGGCAGTTGGTGGCTCTGATATCAGCATGGACAGTAAATCTGCTCCAGGTTTTAGACTGAACTGAAGTTTCCAAAGGGCTGAACCTATTTTCAGGATACAGTTCAGCTCTTTGGATGTTAAGGTTTGCGCTAAATCCAGAATATATTAAGTATCTCATTGAGGGCCCCAACTGTGGGAAGAGGCTCCATCGAACCCAGATTAACTTACTTCTGACACACATAGGATTACACTGTGAAATAAAATTTGTCTCTATTTTGGTGAGCATCTTACTATTGGTCATTATGATACTGAAGGGATTTGTTTCAGTTAACATTTTGCAGTGGGTCTGTTCTTAATTTTTAACTGTGGTTGAGGGCCATGAAAATGAGAAATTTTAGGAAAATGCTAAGCTTTTGTATGAGTAAATCCAGTTCTGCTTTTGATTAAGGCAAATGACTGGAAAAAGGGGGAAGAGGATAATAAGAATCAGGCTAATAGTGAATACTTGAAACTGGTCTCCACATTCAACCATTCACCCTTTCACTGAAGCCTAAAGTCTAGGGAGACAAACTGCAAGCATATCTTCTCATGTGCCTGAGTATTGTGATAGTACTCTTCCATAGCTTATGTAGCTTGCATGTATTTAAACCACAGGTGGGAAACTCAGGGCTACAGGCCACATGCAGCTGTGAAAGAGGCCTTGTAGCTGGCATTTGGAATCTATTTCCTCTTAACTGTACCCTATAAGACCACATCCAGTTCTTTGGCAAATGAGAGAACAGTATAGGAGTGCAAAGGAAGTGCATGATAATGACCCTATTGTGCTCTAGCCATCTTAATCATGTGCACGCCAGCCCACCAGACAATATTTAACAAGCTGGCTGACATATTGTCTACCTGAGGATGTCCTCCTCTGAGAATGGCTGTCTTTGTCAATCCTTTCCTGAATTACATTGTGTCCAGCCTGCAATCACACTGTCTTCCCTATTTAAATCATGAACTGGGGGGAAAATGACAGTCTGCTGGGAGTGGGATGGGGTCTTACACTGCAACATAAAAAAATCACTCTGCTTCTCATCCCCATCCCACTCCAGAAAGCAAAAGGATTTTATGTGTGTGAGAGAAAGAGAGCAAATGAATGCAAAGACCTTGTGTACTAAGTAAGTATGAAAGTGAAAGGCCCACAGGAAGGCTGTGTGTGAGTAAAAGAAAGAGATGATGGAGAAAGGGAATTTCAGATCCTCTTAGTTTCTATTATAATAAGAGTGCTGTGAGAAATACTGCTCTGTAATAGAACTTCACAATTCGCAATCAAACGTAATTAGTTGCAGATGCATTTACAGTTCAAAGACCTAAAATAGTTACTATTACACTTAATATTTTCAAAATCTTTTCCTACTTTCTTGCTGTTTGAAAGTAACTAAAATACTTTAGTTGATTAAAACACACACACACACACACACACACACACCGGAATGAAACAGGCTGCTGGACTGTGGCACAAAACACACTTAAATAATGAGAACTGTAACTATAAAAAATAAATAAATAAGTAGAAGCCAGTGGATGCATATGGCTCTAGTATAGGGAACAGTAAATCTGCTTTGGGATTTAGTCTAAATAGGAAAGGTACAGTCAAAGTTCTGAATCAATTTGCGGAATAAGTTAGGAGACCTCAGGTAGCTTTTTAGAAGTTCATACTAAGACCAAGAGTAGACTCACCCCTTCTCTGACATCAGAGGCTGAGCCACACTTTTACAGTTACAGTTTCCATTAATACTGCAGAAGAATTGGAGTAATGTTTTATTACATTACAGTTATAATTTTTGGATGAAAGAATTAATTACAGGTAACTACAATGAGTTACTTCTCAGGTCTGCTTTCTAGAGCTTATGCTCTATGAATATGTTGATATTGTCAGTTCTAGCATCATACATAACAGAACAGAAAAATATATCAGTTTCTAATGCAATGGGTGTTTATCTCTTTGTATTAATTAAGTCAATTTTGGAAAGCAGAAGACGTTCACAGCTGGTGAACACTTCAGTCTCTTAAAACATTATCTGAGGTCAACCTGGTCTTCCTTGAACAATATTAGTTTAAGGGAAAATTCCAGTGAAAAACGGAACAAGAATCTGTCCTATGATCAGAAGGATGACAAAGTTTTCTTTTATTTCAATCACATTGCATGTGTTAACCAACTTGTGTATGTAAGGATATCTAATTTACCATGCAACTATTGATTGCTAGTGGTCACTGTTAAAGTAATTGGCAGCACTTGTCCTGTTTACCTCTCATTTCCCTCAGACCCCACCCAAAAGCATATATAATAATCTGCCACTTGAGAGAATACTTTATGCATCTGATGAAGTGTTTTTCATCCACAAAAGTTAGGTGCCAAGAAAAATGAATTTTTAAAATGCCACAAGAATGTTTGGCTACAAGGGATTTAATATGACTACTCTCCTAGAAACTGTGGGGTGATATCTAAGACATATTACTGTGTTTTGTCATTATGCTTCTGCTTTGAACACACTCAGTCCTACAGCTAGGGTTGCAGACTTTAAAATCTGTTTCATAAACTCCTTTGTCAGGGAATCTGAACTTACAAGTGAACTTTACCATCACCAGGTTCTTCTACAAAGAATAAATCTACATCCAAAGAACAGTGTACTTCCAAACAAGAGTTTTTAAAAGTGATGTGGAGGTTAACTAAGGATTTATTAAGAAACGTGACTATTTTTATTAAACATCCAGATTCCTTCATAAATCTTTAAAGATATCAGTTTCAGTATCTCTCTGTGCTCTGGGATTGTATTTTTTTTTTTTTTGTTCTCTTGAATAGCCAGGAAAAGAAGATATGAACTATGAGAATTGTTAAAGCTACAGAAAAGTCTCTCTGTGTTTTCTTTTGCGGGTAAAGGTAATTTGTTAAGAAACCTCCTTGACAGGATGATGAAGCATAGTTCTTTGGGGTTTTTTTCCCACAGTGTACAGCCAAGAAAGTCAAACAAAACTAAGCTTGCTGCAACACACTGACTGACAATTACATTTTTAAAACCTAGGAAATAGGATCTTATAATGGTACCTAATGGGATTCTGAAGCAAAGCCTACTGCTCTCAGGTATCATCAGGTAGTGAAATTAAAAGAAAAGCACAGCAACTCAATTATGGCCAAAATAGGCTCTTAACGGCTGCTGTCACAAATGGAAGTTTCTTTGGCTCCATGACAACACTGCAAATTTTTGGTTTCCTGTACTATTAGAGATGATTATGCCTCATAAAATTAATAAATGTGTATCACATTTTTGGCATATTTCAAACACAAAAACCTTCAGAGATTTTTCTTCGTGTTTCAACCCTGCTTTACTCTCTACCCCATCCCCCAAATCAGGATAATAAAATTAAGGAATCCTAAGAGAAAACTGTAAGGGAACTTGAAACAACATCACATTATAAGATTTTGAAGTGTAAATGGTTTAGTAAATGAAACTATTCTTTAAAAATTTAGGTTCCTTGCATGCAGAGATTTCAACTTGGAGCTTTTAACTAAGCTTAATGACATTTCTATTTATAAAAAATTATTATTAACAAAGATCTTCAAGAAATATGGTCTTTCAGACATCCCATTAATTTCAAATAGATTTATTCTGGGAAACATCTTGGTGGATTGTGCTCCAGGTTAAGGTTCCTAAGTGACCTCTGCTGCTAAGAGATTTGCCACATGGCTAAATGAACATACAACAGCTAATAACAGAAAAATGAAAATTGGTGGAGAAAATGCCACTACATTCCATTAAAGTTAAAAATCTAAATAATACTAATTACATTTGAATTGCAAAAGGGACATTTATTACACTTATTTTCATTCATAGACTTAGGAGGAACTATAAGAGCCATCTAGTCCAATCCTGTGCCCTCCAGGAACAAACACCTGAAGTGCTCCAGAGAGCTTTAGACCTCCGGTGAAAGAGTCCATCACACTCCATGACAGTCTATTTCACCATCAAATAATTTTTACTATAAGAATGTTCTTCTTCATGTTTAGGTGGAACCACTTGTCTTTGAACCCACTGGTTCATGTTCTAGTTTCTGAAGCAGCAGAAAATAAGCTTGCTCCATCTTCTATATGACTTCCTTTTATATATTTAAAGTTGGCTACTGTGTCATCCATCAGTCCTCCAGCTCCCTAAGCTATTCCTCATACAGCTTGGTTTCCAGACTTTTGACCTGTAGTATCCCAATTCACAACGATTCAGCCCTCTCCATGTGACTGATAAAGTACCTGTGGAAGTAAAAATGGAGTGGTAATATATAAATAACTATTGTGTGACATGTCTGAATGGGAAACAAAAGCCTACACCTCCGTGAATTGGTGAAATTGAAACATGGTAAGTGAGAAGATGACAACACTGCTAATTCAGTCACAAAGACATTACCCAGACAAGGTGGAAGAAAAGCTTCAAAATAAAAAAAGCAGAGTGCACAGAAAAGTATGGAAAAAAGTGTGTGTATGGGAAGCATATGACTGACAGCAGATAAAACAGCTAATGGGGATAAGAAGGATCAAAGGTGAAAACCAAGCAAGACAGAAGATGCTCAGGAGGCAGCTAAGGAGCAAACAAGAACCTGCCAAAACTTAATAATAAAAAGCCAGTCAATCAGTAATCAAAATGAAACAGCTGACTGCAATAACATTCTTAAGAGGGGGAGCCAAACCCACCACAGTCTTCCTCCTGCTAGACACACTCCCTCTCCTCTTCCTGTTCCTGTTGTTGTTTGTCATGCTTTCTGCCAGGACCAGAGTGAAAAACTCTGACAAGGAGTCACTACAGAGATGATGACGAGGAGGAACAAAATAGCAAACTGAAATGCTATCTCTCATATTGTTACCAAGCAAAAATTATATTCAGTTTGAAAAAGGTGCTTTGTGTTCTTTGTGTTGGTTAAGGTTTTTTTGTTTTGTTTTTTTACAGTGTAGTTTTGGTAATTAACATTGGCACCTTGGGTCCAATGTTTGCTTAAGGTAGATCATATGGTTGTTATGTGCCTTCAAGCCAATTCTGACTTGGGTTTGGGGTGGGGGTGTTGGCAAGATTTATTCTGAGAAGGTTTGCCATTCCCTTCCTCTAAGACTGAAAGTATGTGACTTGACGAAAGTCACCCAGTGAATTTTCCTGGGTGTGCAGAAATCTGAACCCTGGAGCCCCACATCATAGTCTAATACTCGAACCACTATACCACACTGGTTCCCCGTAATGTACCTTCTAATCAACTCTCATATGTGGTAACTTTATCCTAGGATTTCCTTTTCTTAGTAGGACAGCAGAAAAGATGACTAGCCAGTCATTCAAATTCCTTTACAGTTTTAATTAATTATTTAATTGAGCCTTGGTTTCTAACATTTCCAAATAAACCTGGGGGAATTGCCAGCTGTCCCCTCCTGACCCACCATTAGGCATTTGCCATCTGGAGTTCCTCACATTTGGATCTTTGCATTAAGGCGAGTCTCTGGCCCTTCCATGAATGACCTCTTATCCATGTAAACTGACAGCTCAATTACTAATGCGAATGAAGTATTATTCTCTGTAGCCTTTAATGCACAGTCTAAGCCAAATTTTCTGTGGAAATGATGAATCTTTTTGCTATTATCCTTTCTCACATTTTCCCCACTCTTTTCCCAAATTTGCAACTGCAGTGATTTGAAAGAGAATGCTTTTGCATTGCTCATCATGAATAATGGAACCAGAATCAGGCCCCTGAGCATTAAGCAATATGCAAAGTCCTTGCTCCAATGGATAAAAATGGGCTTAAGGTAGTAATGAGGAGTTAAGTGTTAATGTGTCCTCATTAACACAATGTGAATTAACTTTAATGGAGTGCAGCAAGAAGTCATGGATAATGTGCCTCCTGATGGCTATGGCTGAATGCTCCTGCAAGACGTGACTGCTATTGCTAGTGACTGGGTCATCCCATGGCAGCATTCAAATGCTGGCACACATCCCAGTTTATGCATATCTCAAGAGAAGCCTTATATACCATATTTCAAGAAAGGAAGCTGAGCACAAAAATGCTTGCTTATGTGTCTCCTACTTTCTAAGCCACCCACCATGCTTGTGGCCACTGCCTTAATCAGAGCAGCCCACTCTTCATGGATGCAGGTTGTGGCATTCACAGCTCCTTGATCCCATGCAGAACCTCCAATTTATAATACCACTGCATTACTTTCATCACATTTAAAAAGAAATGATATTGGCAGGGTATATCCTCTGTATCAGTACCACACTTCTGCATACTTACAGCATGTCATGTCCATGTGCTCAGGATATAGTTGTCTCAAGTACCCAGGGGCCTTTTACATTCTGGCCTACAGAAGGAAATAGACCACTCTACAGCCTGCTGTGATGAATTTGTGAGACACTATGCAGACAAAATCATTCTGGTTTGCTCTGACTTGGATGCTGTAGTTGAGACAGGGCCAGCTGATGTAATTTTGCCACTTGCTTTTCCTGTATGATTGAATTCATTTCAATTTGTGCAACCTTAGGATGTGGACAGGATCCTTGGAGAGGTGAGAGCCACCACATGTATACTGGATCCTTACCCCTCCTGCCTTCTAAAAGAAGCTAGAGGAGAACTGGCTGAATGGGTAAGGAGAATGGAAAACAATTCACTGCAGCAAGGAAAGTTTCCAGCACCCCGAAAAGAGGCTGTGGTGAGGCCATTACTAAAGAAACCCTCCCTGGATCCCACCATCCTGAATAATTATCAGCCGATCTCCAGTATTTCAGTTTTTGGGCAAGTTTCTGGAGCATGTGGTAGCCTCCCAGCTCCATGGGTTTCTGGATGAAAATGGATTATCTAGATCCATTTCAATCTGGCTTCAGGTTTGGTTATGGGTGGAGACAGCTTTGGTCACCTTGGTGAGTGGGGAACTAGACAGTGAGAGTGTGTCCTGTTGATTCTGCTGGACCTCTTAGTGGCTTTGAATACCATCAACCATGATATCCTTCTGGGCTGACTGTCTGGGATGGGATTTGGGGGCACTGTCATACAGTGGTTCTGGCCATTCCTGGACAGACAAACCCAGAAGGTGGTGCTGGGAGACTCCTTGTTTGACTCCCAGGCCATTGGACTGTGGAGTCCCTCAGGGTTCTGTTTTGTTCTCCATACTGGACTGACTCAGAGATAAGAATGTAGGGAATATCTTCAGTACTTCTCATCCACCTGATGCACAACCATGCCCCCATAAAGTCAATTACTATGAGGCTTTTCATTCTTGAGCAACAGTGAGGCTAATCTCTATGACTTCTTGGTTTGGACCAATGGGTGGGAAAACCCTAAAGGACGGGCTGTGCTTAGTAGCTCAGATCAGAAGACAACTAAAGAGGAATGAAGCTGCAGTTGCCAGACATAATGACTAGCCCCTTTGCACAGCAGCCAAGGGGGGAAAAGTCTCCATAGTGCATGCGAACCTCTTTTTAGGTAAACACATACACACATACGCACACACACAAACACATAAATATGGAGAACTATCCCCCTCACTATGGAGGCAACTATATGTAATACTGCAAACACAACCACAGTTTCCTCCCCCCCCCAATAGCATTACAAGAAATTATACACTAATTGAACACATTACCTTCTGTCCCTTAAGTTCCATGCATCCAAGGAGGTGCCAGTGCAGGACTTCACTGTAAGACTCTTCCACACATGCTGCTTAGCAGTATGGCAAACTTGGATTAAAATGTTAAAGCCCTAAGTAAAGCTACAAAATAAGTATATGTGCGGTATAATAGCAAGTCCCCTATGAGGAATTTATATGCTGAAAATCCTGCATCACCAGACATAACTATGACAATGGAATTCTGTCACCGTAGTTACATCTGATGCAGTTCTCATCCAATCTTTTTCCTTCTTTCCATCTTCATCATTATTTTGAACCTTTAGAAATTGAGAACAGACATATATTTGTCATCTTAAACACTATTGTTTTGTTCCAAATAAAGGAGACTTGCTGAATCAGTAGAAACTTGGTAAATCAACATTTATATAGGTCTCATTGAATCAATAGATTTAACCGGAACTAACAACAGGATTCTGTTCACAGTCTTTGTGCTGGAGCAAACACATGCTTATGCAGGCATGTACATCCATAGGGAAGCCAAAAACATTGGTTGTTGCACAATAAGACTGTAGAGGTGAGCAGTCCCCTTTGAATAATTTTGGTACAATACAGCTTCATTTGATGTCCTACTCTGGCTCCTGGCTGCCTAATAAATGTACTCTTGCCGGATGCCTTCTCTGACACTCAGGGGAAAAAAAATCTGTGAACTGCAGCAGAAGTCATTTAATGTACTCCAGAAAGTCTTATTCCATGCACTTACTAAAACAGATGTACATACATTATTAATTGTAACTAACCTGCAGTCATGATCAAGGACAGAAAAACTATACTTCATCAGGAAAGCACACAAACATTATGATTAGTAGGAAACACAGACAAATCTTTAGGATGTCTATATTGAGTGAAATAGTAGATACTTACATGCCTGGCAATATTGATGAGGAAAACCACTTACAGGGGAATGTGCCTTAGCTATGGAGATAAAATCTGTAACTGCAGTTTATGATTTGTTCTAAATAATTGAAAATCTAAGTATGTTTAAGATATATTTCAATTACTGACTCAGTTCAAATGAGTTATTCTAATTTGTTGTTATTTGATGCATTGAATTAAAATATGACTCTTGAAAATCCTCTAACACTGGAACATCAATGAAGGGCAATAAATGACAAGTGTCTCACTAGGTCAAAAGGAATCACACAAGTGCCAGATATCCTATGCAATAGAAGTGGCAGGACACAAGAATAATTTGGATTGATCATACAAAGGCCCTTTTTGTACCTTACCTTTTTTTCAAAGCCATTGCATGGAGATCCAGGGAAAGCCTCTCCCAGGAGGGAATTGCTTCTGCTGTGGTCCCCTCCACACCAGCTGCCTGCTGTACAGGAGGAAGCATGAAGGCTCTGCCTAACCCTTCTGCAGCATAGCACAGCAATTTCCCAGGCTGTGCTGAGAGAGAAAGTGCAGCCATTGTGCTTCCTGACATTCTGCATGACAGGTAAGTGCAGGTGGGAAGCGGAAGGACTGTGCAATCATGTGTCATTTGTTACCGCAGTTTCTAGGCCGGACTTGAGGGATATTAGATATCACTTTGATATCAATAATTTGGCCTTCTTTACCCATTCCTCTCCACGTGCTGCAAGGTCCCCCGGACAAGCTTGCAGACAGGCACGGCCACTAATCGCTGTAATATTCCACACAACACAGGCAGGCCGGAAATAGCCGTCCCGCCACTTCAGGAGACCTCAAAGGCAAGTACTCTATTATGTATGCACGCTACTTACAAAGAACTCCCTGCCCCAAGCAGGCAGCTTGATTAGACGAATCCTCATCTGTCAAGCACTCTGTGTTTGCATACTGTCTACTCTATTGTTAATTCGGACTTAATCATGCTAAATTCTGACCTTTCGGAGGCTTTGTCTCCAGCCCGAAACTCATTGTTTTCCCCAAGTACAGACTAGCCTACGGCCACATTTTCCCCTATAAAAACCCCTGACTTTGAGAGCTTCTTCGGATTGCTCCCGACTTCCATCCAGCCTTGCTGCCGCTTTGCTTGGCAAGCCTTCCCCTCAGTCCCACGTACTGAGAACTCCATACCTCCGAACTTCTGCTGCAGACTACCCAGGCTTCAGGACAGGTGTAGTATCACCCAAACCAACAACTCCTCTAAAAATCCCTCTATCCCACTCCAACCTTTATTTCTCTAGTTATCTGAGCGAGTGTGCTGCATACACTGTTTGACTGTATTTTAATAAAAGCCACAATTATTATTTCACATCTGTTTGCTCCTTGACTCGGCCTGACCCCGTAGACACTGGGTAAAAGATCTTGCTCCATTGCTCTGCCTCTTGTATTGCTAGCTTGTGCTCTTTGCTAATTTCCCCAACTAGTGTAATTTGGAGCGCATTTAGGTGTCCCTCCCAGGACCCCCAGAAAACAGGGTAACACATTGTTGGGAGAAATTCAACAATGATTTAATCTGTGATTGCAATGGGTTGCCATGGGATTGTCATGGGATCATGGTGATGTCATATAGAACCATTGTCGCAATCCTGTGATGATCCCATGGCCATTGCAGGCTGGGAGTAGCATGCGAAAAAGGCCTAAGAGAAGACTATTTCAAATGCTTTACAAAGTTTAGAAGGTTTATACAGGTAATGGCTAATAGTTATCTTTGATCAATGGAGGGCAATGCAGGTGGTTTAATTATGGTGAGTGCCATAAGGTGCAAGAAAACTAAAAGGAAATTCTCTATGGGAGAGGAAGCAACCCCTTAGAGTTTGTCCAGATGATACTCCCAGAGTACTGGGCAGTGGTAGTGAGGAGGAGTCCTCTCACCAGTAAAATGTGTAGCCAGATGTGTATAGGTGAGAAGATGCAACACTGCTTCTCATTCAGGGCAAGGCCAGGCTTGCCCTTAAACAAGTTTGCTGGTGGAGTCTTCTTCCTCAGTCAATTATATTGCATTATATTGCATATCTCCTTTTGTTAATGTTAATAAAGTTGGTGGTATAGTTAACCAAGCACATGCTTCTTTCCTCCTTATTCCAGCTGTGAGTAAAAGCTACGTCCCACATGGCATAGTACCTTTGCATGTCACTTCTGGGCAACTGAAAACCCAATGATAGGTTCACCTTAAGGTCACCATAAGTAGGAAATGATTTGGAGGCAAGCAGCAGCAATGCTACAAAGTGGCATTACTGTATTAACTGTTAAATGGGCTATAGCCATCTCTTTTTTTGAAGGATTTCTCCAGTACTTTTGTGGTGGATACACAGTTCCCCAGACAGGGTAAGGATTCCACAAAACAGTTCTATACACATAACCTTAGAATGTTTTATCTTTATGAGCTGGCACTTGTCTGTATTAAGAAAAGATGACTTTAAAGTGGATGATGAAGATATCTGTACCTTGGCTCAGCTATACATGCAAATTGTAATCAAGAAATCTGAAGAAGACTAGAAAGGGCAGCTATGGAAGAACTAGATAAGTTCATTCAAGTGCAAAGATATATATTACTTAGATCTGCTCTGACTTAATACATGATCTGCTGGAATACATAGCCAGTGGATGTAACTTTAGTCCCTATTGGTCCAGTGATAATAGATATTTTTCAATTTATACAACCTGAGGATGAGGAAGAGATTCTTGGAGATATACGAGCCACCACACATGTTTGAGATCCTTGCTTTTCTTGACTTAATAAAAATCCAGAGGATTGACTGAGTGGGTAGAAGAAAAGGCCTATGCCTCAGTAGAAGGCAGACTTCCATTATGCCTTAATTTGAGAGTTTTAAAAGGATTAGTCAAAAAACCCCAAACTAGATCCCAACAAATTGGTCAGTTATCAGCCAGTTTCCAACATACCTTTTTGGGGACAAGGCACTGAAGTGTGTGGTCCTGCATGAAGTTGATTATTTAGATCCATTTCAATCTTATTTCAGGCCTGACTATGGTACAGAGATGGCTTTGGTCAATTTGGTGGATGATCTGTACAGGGAATGGGATGCAAGATTGTGTCCCTGTTGGTTCTGCTGGAGCTCTTGGCAGCTTTCAAAACCATGTTTTGAAACCATGTATCCTTCTAGGCCATCATGCAAAGACGTGATTTGGAAGTACTCCATTCCTTCGCTCCATTCCTTCCTGAACAGAGAAACTCAGAAGATTTTTTTCCTGGGACTCCTGTTTGACCTCTTGGCCATTGGCCTGTGTGGTTCCTCAGGACTCTGTTCAGACCCCCATGTTATTTAACATATAAATCTGCTAGATAAGGACATCCAGATTTGAGGGTCGAGTGCCATTAGCATATGGACAAGACCTAACTCTTTTACCCCTTGCCATCTCAATTGAATAAATTGAAACTTAATCCAAACAAGAGAGAGGTGTTTCTAGTCAGGCAGAAGGAAGATCACAGAATAAAGATTCAGCATATGGTTTTATATTCCCTCTTGTTACTCTAAGAGGTAGGGCACATTAAGATCCACCCACAATGCCAACATCTCCTTAGAATTTTAGGGAATTATATCTCAAAGGAGGCCTGTGAGAGAAGAATAATGGCAGAATCTTTTCACCTATGTACACAAGTACTAACTGTAGAAAGGACTCCAGTTATAACAAAGCATTTTATTTGGACTGACAAACACATGAGAAATCAGATCTTCTTAAGAACCATAGAAGGCTATTGGAAAGTGAGGCAAGAAAGGTGGGATAGAGAGAGATTGGGTGGGAAAGGTGATAGTTAAAAATCCTGAAGAAAGAATCATAGCAGAGTGGCTCAGACAGTGTCTCAGTCTAGCACGGAGGAACAGCAGTCTGGAGCTCCATGTCCAACATACTATGTCTAATGTACTACAATTGGCTGGGGTTGAAGCTAGGGTTTTTATACCCTATTACACACCCTGAAGGGGTAGGGTGTCAAAGCCAATGCAGTGACAAAACATTGATGGGATTCATTATGATCTCTTAATGTTTGGTCAGGAAGGGCATATATGGAAGATCTCCATAGGGTAAGGTTGAAGATGGTTTCTAATTGCTCGCCAATCTAGACAGTTCATCTCTCATTAATCATCAGTTCATCTCTCATCTCGCATTCAGAAAAGCAAAAAGCCTGGAGTGGTAAAAGGATTAGCACAAACCCATTAACATTGTTTTTTTTCCTACTAATCCTTTCTGGACTTATGATCCTGAACAAATCTTAGGTCAGCTTGACCCCAAAACACATTTTTGGTTAGTATGACCTCAATCATGGTCTCCAGTCATTAATATGTCCAATTTATGAAAATTGTATATCTTGCAAGAGGGGTGTTATGGTGTGGTTGGGTGTATTCCTGGATTCAACCATGTTCTTGGAAACTCAGATTTCAGTGATTGTGAGGACTCAGTTTTCACATTCAAGGCTTGTTTGTCAGCTGTGCTTATTTGCAGAGATACTGGATCTGAATATAATAACACATGCTTCATTTACATTCAGTTTTTGGATTATTGTACCAGGTTCTGTGTAGGGATGCTTTTGAAGATTGTTGGGAATCTTCAGATAGTCTAAAGATTTGCAGATTGTTAACTGGGTACAGATTCAGAGGACACACAACTCTTTTATCACAACAGCCCCACTGGCTATTGGTCTGTTTCCAGGCACAACTCAAAGTACTTTTTAATGTTCTATGCAGGCCTAAATGCTTTGTGTCCAGGTTTTCTAAAAGAAAACCTAGCTGTATTTTGAGATCTTCTGAGGATGGCTTTTTCTTTGTCCCATGCCCTCACAGCTGAATCTTGTGGACACACAGGATACAGGCTTCTTGGTGGCTATTCCAGGCTCTATACCTTCTTCCTCAGAGAATTCATACTCGTAACCTCCCTGATATCTTTCCATAGGCAAGTGAAAAGTTTTTTATTTCACCAAACCATTGGTATCTGATTATTTAGAGGGAATGGACCTTGCATAATGTGTCGGATTTTCTGGTTCTCTCTCTTTTTTAATGATTTATGTTTTTAGCTGGTATCTAGTCTAAATCTTTTGATAGCTTAATTACATTTTTTGTACATGTGCATTTACAATTTTTGTATGCTGGATTTTTTTTTTTTAGCTCAGATTGTTTTAATTGTTGTAAGACACCTTGAATCCCAAACTGAGGACCAACAACAGCCATATAATTGAATACCCAAGTCAAGTTCATCCATGCCATGGCATTTCTGATTTTTGTATATGTTTTGAAAACTGGATAGTGAAGGAAGGTGACAGGAAGAGAATCAACTATTTGAAATATGGTGGCTGGAGGAGATAACAGATAACATGGACTGTCAAAATGACCAGTGAATGGGTTGCAGAAAAATCAAACTTGAACTCTCGCTAAAAGACAAAGTGATTAAACTGAAGTTATCATACTTTGAACATATAATGTGATGACATGACTCATTAGAAAAGATGGTAATGCTGGGGAAAATGGAAGGCAGTAGGAGAAGAGAGAAATGGTACTGTAGGTGGATAGAATCAATCAAGGAAGCCACAACCCTGAATTTAAAGTATCTGTGCACAGCTGTTGATGACAAGGTGTCATTTCTGATCTCTCATGCATAAGGTTACCTTTAGTTTAAGCCAATTTAAGAGCAATTAACAACAACAAACATGTTGATGTATGCATGTATAAATTGTGACTGTGTAAGAAGCTACCCAATAATTTTTTTGTCATGTTTCAAAAGCAGTCTCAACATGACAACTCTGAAATTGTATTTGTGTGTTGCAAATGGTACTCTGCAGATATCTCTACTTTCTCCACGCTCCACATACTTAGTGTACTGCTTCTGTCCTGGAATACTCCTTCTACATTGCTAATATGTGCTTAGAGGGCAAACTGTGGGAGAAACCCAATGTGTACACATGAACGTCTTGAGCTGGCCAAATGAAGAGGTCATAAATCATGCTCAGAAGATTGATGATGTCTGTGAAATATTCGGTCTGGCTGCCAAAGAGGTGTTTGTTCCTAAAGCTTAAGAATTATTTTGGGGAAAACATTTTGATCATTAAGGCTGATGATGTGTCTCCAGTTCAGAAAATAAAAGAGCAATGCTCCCTACACCAAAGTGATTTGTAGCCTTCTGCATGATAAAAAAAAGGGGGAAATTGAGAAGAAACATTCCTTCCCCTCTTGACAGTTATGATTTGTTTTTGTTGTTTCTTAAATGTTTAGGGTGTTTGTAACAAAGCTATGAATTCACAGGCTTGTGGTTTTTATCTTTTAATCTACCTTGTATGGGATCTGTAATATTTATCCAATCTAACTTATCCTTCTGATCTCATTTGCATACAGAAGAGGTATCTTAAACACTGTCTGTATAATAAACAGACCAGCTTAAGAAGTTGATTTGTTTTATGAGCGCTTAATTAAAGAGAGTCTTTCCAGAAGATTGCCTAGACAAGAAACAAGTAGAAAGAAATCCCATTAACTGTGTTAGCAGACAAACAAAATATTTTGCTGTGTGACACAGTTGTCAGTTTAGAAACTGAGGAGAAGGTTCAGATACACAAAAGACATATGGTGAATCGATGCACAGGTAGATATGTATCTGTGCAATCATATTTCTAGGAAGATGTGTGAATATATATTTATACTGGTTTCTATATCAATTACCTTGACAAAAATTAACAAAGTAAATAAAAAGCTAACACTGAAATGCAAATCAACTGGCACAAAAACGGTTTGCATGTATTATCATGCTGTTTCTTGTTTCCCCTTTCTGGATTCCATCAGCTCCTGGCTAGCCTTTGCCAGGAAAGAATCTCTGCATTTACCTGGCAAAGAGAGCATATGAATAAGCGTGTTCAGAATGGACGCTTTCCATGTCTGCTCTACTTTTAGATTCTGTTATCATTATGTGCCGGCTTCATTGTGGTTCCACTTCAAATGGGTGTATTAGAAATTTATAAGCCTGCTCTCCTCCAAGCGCAAGTTTTAAAAGAAAAGAAAAGAACACTTCCTCAAGTTGGGAGGGCATGAAAAACTTTTGTGCGAAGGAAAAATGATTTGTTTTTCCTTGTGTAAATAAAAACAACTTTGGTCCATGCATGGATGTATATATGGGTCTAGCTCATCAGATGTAATTCTGGGTACACAGGGAGCCCTTTTAGGCATTTAAAATATTGTATATTTGGAAGACAGATAAGTATCTATGGACTCTATGCCCACCACTTTCTGTTTTGGCAGAGAAAGTCTGAAGAGGAACTATTACCAATTCAGGTGAATATAGTGACAGTCCTCCACAAAACCAGAATCCCTATGCCATGAGTAGACAAACTATTTCATTTTAAACACCAAATTCATTCTCAAAGGCCACATTTCAGCAGTGGGTATTGGGTAAGGCTACAAGGCTTTTAAAAGCAGCAATAAAGGATAGTTAAAACTAATACCAGGTAAAAATATTGATATACTCCTCTTCCTATTGCAACTATTACCATGAATAATAGAACTGTATTTTTTTTTCTACCATAGTTACATTTAACATATTATGTTCTTATTGTTAGTTTGAATCTTAGACCCTTTTCGCAAGAGAGGGTCCCTTGAGCGTCGCGTGAATGGGAGCGTTGGTCCATACAACGCACTCCCATTCACGCAACGCTCATGAGCTGGACGCAGAGTGGACACGCACCTTTTTATTTTCGGCTTTAAGCTGAAAATGGTGCACAGTTGTGCAATGCTCCCAGGGCCCTCGCGCACTTACCTGCCATGCGGTGCATCAGATGAGCCCGGCCAGTCGCGCTTCCTCCCCCAGTGCAGCCTACAGCTCCCAGGCTGTGCTGCAGAAGGAAGGGGCGGGGCGCTAGTGCGACGGTCGCATGACCAGGAAGCGAGCTGTGGAACAAAGCAGCAGGGAAAGCGGCAGCGTTCCTGCTGAGGCTTTTCGCGCGAGACGCCCCCCCCCACTGCGCAAATGGGTAACATGCAAAAAGGGCCTCAAAGTCCCCTTGGATTTTTGTATTACCACTTTCAACACCTTTTTAAGGTTTAAGTTCTTACTAGTTCTTTACAGATAGTAAATCATATTTTGACATATTCTCTGAAGATAGTAAATCATATTCATGTCTCAGGTGACAGCATAATCAAAGACAAAAAAATTTGAAAAGATTCTGAAATGTTGAGTCCTACAAACAGACGTTTAGTGCCTCTGGGAAAAGAAAATGACTGTGTTTCCAGTAGTGGTAGGTGCTCTGGGAACAATTTCAAATGGACTGACAAAACTTCTGAATGAAATAGCCATAAGAGATTCTCACAACAGCACAATTGCAAAAAAGTGGCACCACTTAGAAAGCATTACATTATCCAAAAATACCTCACTGATTTCTGGATTCTTGAATAGAATCTGAATAACTGATGGTCCAAAACCTGAGTCTCTAACACCTGGTAGACTGTGAAACTAGTATCTGTAGAGGATGAGTGGGGTGGGGGAAGAAATATAATGAAGAAGAAGAGGAGGAGGAGGAGGAGGAGGAGGAGGAGGAGGAGGAGGAGGAGGAGGAGGAGGAGGAGGAGGAGGAGAGAAGTAGTAGTAGTAGTAGTAGTAGTAGTAGTAGTGGTGAAAATGATTAATCTTGAACATGTCACAACAATGTTATTGTAGTTGTCACTGAAAGTGAAGTTCCCTTATCTTTCTGGTGTAAACATCCAAATAAGAAAATTATGGGTTACAAACAAGCCCAAGTATAAACCTATGATTTTAATTTAATTTCCTTCTAAGTGTGATTATTTCCTCTCCATATTTCATGCAGAGCCTTCCTTCTGACCCAACCAAGAATGTATATATAGATCTGCCTATTGCTTTAATTATAACAAGAACAACAACAGGATTAGATTAGATTAGATTAGATTAGATTAGATTAGATGATTAGATTAGATATGGATTACAAATGCTATATATATTTCATTATGTACTATTTTTTGTTCTCTTACAAACTCTAACTGTATGTACAAGACTGACCAGGGACATGTGATACAGGACTGTCTAAAACTCATGGGAAGAAAACCTCTGACAAGATACCTGGATTTACATGGGACTGCAAGTTCCATAGGAATGCTATACCCTCTAGCATTTCATAGGCCCTTTCCTCATGAGGTATTGCTCCATGCCGTTACCTACTGCTTCTTCCGGGGTCTGAAGCAATGTGGACTGTCCCTGAAGCCCTTCCACAGGCCTCCTACTTGGTTCAGGGTGAATCAGAGCAGTGCAAGGTCTGTAGATCTACACTGTTCCGGCTTCCAAAATGGCAGCTTCCGGTTGGTCGTGGGTCCTGACCAACCACTGAAGCTTGCCACACCTAAGGCCCACCCTCCACAGATCACAGGCTCGCATTGGTGCGAGCCTGCGAATCTGCACAAGGAAGCAGGAATGCAATGGCGTGTTCCAGGAAAATAAAGACCTGTTTTTTCCGGTCTTCCAAAAACACGCTGGCGGACCACTTGGGGTCGTTTTGGAGCGGACTGAGGTGAGGATCTCCAGTAAGTAGTCCACTCCTAGTCCGCTTCTAGTCCACTCCAAGGTGCAGATGACCTCTGTGAGAGGACACACTGCCCTGTTCTAATTGCCTGGTGCAGAAAGGGCCATAGATTAAAACTGGGACTTGTGTAGCCAAGCAACATCAAAGTGTGGTCAAGTTGACAAAAGGTATTGATGAGGAAGAATGCAGTAACTAGGAAATGATACAGAAGTTTCCTTTTGCCTGATCCTGCTGGGAAGGCCAAGACTCCATCCTCTCTTCTGCTCCCCGCTATACAGAGCTAACTGAATACAAACAACCTTTAAATTTTGAATTGTGTTTGCAGCAATTGAAAAGTTGAAATATGAAGAGAGAAACACTGGGACAATTTAGAAGCAGGTAAATAAGTGGGACAGAAGATTATTAATTGAAACAGCACCTGCAAATTTGGGACAGAGTATATGAAACCCTCAAACCTGGAAAATCTTGCAATGGTAGGCCAGCAGCCTTTATGTGAGAGGGGAGTGATTTGACCTCCATTGTCTTAGCTTGCTGGAGTGTGGAGACAGCATGCACTAGTTACCAGCAGGAAGCAGGAGTTTCAGCAGACCAAAATCTAGAAAATACAGGATTTGGGGCATCCCACAAGACACATATATAACACAGGGTTTCTAGACTTAAAACACAGAGCACCCCATACAATACAGAACAACTAGGTATCCTAGCATGGTGGAAAAAGCAAATACCTCAGCTTACACTTAATTGTAGTAGCTAAGCCTCATTTTTACTTCTCGACATGGGTTGGAGGGAGTATACAAAGATGAAAAACCAATAACACGGTCATGGAGATGGAACTTGATGCTTTTGAAGAAACAGAGAGTCAGATGGGGACCCAGGGGTGCTGGATTCAGGCCCAAGGTTTAAAGTTCAACAACCCTGCTCTCTGCTATCAAGTTTACTAATATGGAACACTGAAACCCCATTAAGCTAAAACACTATTAAAGATCTGAAGGCAAACTGTATTTAATTAGTGTTCTGCATCAGCATCAAGAGGGCAGAAATCTGAATGGTGAGTATGGCTTGTACATTCCCAAGAAAACCCACCCAGCTTACAGTTTCTGAATATCCAAACAGGGGATGCATTGAGCTTCCAAATAAATTGAGTTGCAGATTTAAATTCTCATAGGAGCAAATGGGAAAGAATACTAAAAAGAGCTATATTCACGCAGCCTCCAGTTTCTGAAGCTTATAGTACTCATTATATTTAATCAATACAATAATCATTTGAGGGAGAGAGAACATGAGCAAAATAAAGCAGAGGGGGGGAAAAACACCCTAGGATCTTAACTGGTGTGAAGAAGCTACAGAATAATGGACTTTCTGAAAGAAACATGGATACAGGAACAGTGGATGAATAATTTCACCTCATGATACAGTAGGAAAGCATTTATAAAGCATATTTCTGGATGAATAATTATCACAACAGCTACCTTATATTCAGAATCACACATTTTTGACAGAGATCTCCTGTTGTTTTTTGTGATTTGTAGTGTGCAGTGCTGAAAGAAAGCTCTGAATCTTTGCCAGCATAGAATATTTATTTCACTTTTTTATTGAAGTTTTTTTTTTAGAAGTACACAGAGACACAAACAAACAAAAATGAAATTTATTGTACAGTCAGAAGTTTCAAGAGAAGGTACTTTTAATATAATGTATGGGCTATAATAATCCCGAATACTTACAAGCTACAGTCCTGATATTTAATTTCTGTACTGAAAGCATATTCAGTAATTTGTCAGGAGAAAAAAATGGTTTCCTAATTCATTTTCTCCATCTGTTTGCACAGACTGTAAAATTATAATCATTGATAATTTGCAACAGAGATGTGAAAAACATTTTTTAAACAATTGGGAGATGGACAAAAAAGGTAGTTGCCAATTTTAGTGCCATACTTATGCCATGTGTTTTTCTTCCTTGTCTCACCATTTTCTAACTTGGATAACAATCTGACAATGGAGTATCAAACTGTTCATCCCAGACATATAAATCCAAATAAGTAGCATATTGAACACAATGAAATTTATTTTGGAATAAATAGGCATGGGATGCTATTGTCTAAAATGTGTAAATTAGAATGCAACCATTGCTCTAAATTGAAATGCCTTTTGCAAATGATCTCTTCAGACCAAAGTCAAAATGATTTGTCCCTCTTCTGGAGTTGGAGAGAGAAGGGATAGTGTTAGAAAGAGAGGGAGACAGACAGGCAGCATGAAATCCCTGTTGGATTGTTGTTAAGGGAGTATGGACCTTGCAGAAAGGGAAAAAAAGTTTCCAACGGGCTCAGTGCCATTTCTTTATTTCAAATTTGATTACAATGATTCCTATAGAATCTACAGAGCATTAGATGCATCATCATTCATGTGATTGCTTCATTGGATGGCCACAATTTAACCCATATTAACCATTACAGTTCTAAATCTGGAGTCAAACACTGATGTTACACTGACTCATGCCACATCAGTAGTGTCCAAAAACAACATGTATGTGAAATCGGAAGATGATATTGTTACATCCCAGATTAGCACAGCACTTCAACTAAAGATAAAGATATTGTTGCACCGTGATTATTGATATCCATTTGATCATAGGCACATCATTGTCAGCATGATGGACTCAGTTATGTACACAGACAAAGAGTATAATTAGATTCTAAACCACTATGCAACCTGCTTTAGAAGGCTTGTGACAAGGTAGTAAAGAAAGGTTGAAGTGCATGGCAGGTCTATGATTAAAAGAGCTTCTTGTTTCTCAAGGCTCTCATATACTGTATAAAGTAATCACTAAAATGGGACTAGGTATATTAGCAATAATACCATTTGAATTTTGATTAGATTGATAGTGATTGCACTTTTCTGTTTCCTCTCCAGCCTCAAGGTCTAAACGGTTTGCTGTAGCTTAAATCTGGAATGGGAAAAAATGTGTTAGATTTGCATGTCTGTATAGATATATCTAGCTTTACACATCCAAAAGCTAGCCACAGAAAAGAATGTGTCATGCCATAGAAATCTATAATTCATGCATACTTTTTTTTTCAAAAAAGAGAAGTTTAAAATTTGACATTTGTATCAGAAATGGCCGAAAGGTTAGCAGTCTCAGACTAACAAAAAATAAATGTCCTTTATGAAGTGGTTATATTGCTGTAATGCCTGCAGTTTCACACCAGGGTCATCGGAGGTTACAAGTTTTATTCAGCAGGTTTTAGCCATTAAATGGTCAAAGGTAAGAATCTAATTTGTGTGTATACATCTAAAACTATTATGTGGACCAATATAGATGCTGAGAAAAACAGACAGTATCTTGCTTCATCTCTCCAAGCTGGAATTCATAAAGTCACAACAATGTATTTTGGAGAAAAAAAGTTGACCTGAAGAGCATTTCAACATTCCTTGAGTGTGAAAAAGAAATATGCCAGTTCTTTCGGGAAGTGATGTTATTTAAACAATATTTTGTTGCGTGTTGTCAGTAATACAGTACTCGTCACTATTCTCGTCACTACCAGTGAAACAACAACAAGAGCCTCCAGAATGTTAAACATCTGAGACTTGAGTACTTAACAGGCTTTCAGAGATGGAAAAGCACGAGGTCAAAACAACAACTTAAAAGGGTTTACTATTCATATATCCCCAGACAACATAAAATGCAGCAATATAGAAAGTAGTGCTTCTCAGGGGAATGAGTTGTGTATCTCTCATATAAGGCTGCAGTTACAAGGACGGGGAGACATACAAGGTTAGACTTAACTTTTACACATGTAGAACCATCATCGTGTGGACATACCAGAGTCTTAAAATCCTTGAGGTAGTTTTTTCTTGGTTCCACCACCACTTGGTTCCACCACCATCATAGGCCTGTCTGGTGAGAACGCTGGAAAGAGCTTTCTCAGTAACTGCTTGCACCATGTGGAATTCTCTTCTATGGTAGCCTGAACTGGCCCTCTCTCTGCTTTCTCTTCACTGGCAGTTGAAGACCATTTTGTTCAAACAGGCTTTTAACTGAGTAACTACTTGCAGGGAGTCTTTAACAGTCATGTCCATTTTGTAGTTGGAGGCTGGCCTTATGAAGATGAAGGCTAGAGTTTGGATGTTCATACTCAACTATTGGCCCAGACTTCCATTTTCACTTCTTGATCTTGCCTTGTTAGTTTTAAATAACGAGGTTCAATACAAATGGAATCAAATAGTTACAACCAAAATTCTACCTTGGGTTTCTTCCCTGACCTTCTGTTTAGTAAGGGATATGATCAGGCCAAAGTAGCTATTAAACAATATATTACTGATACAGAGTGCCAAATGGATTTAGCTAGGTCCCCTTCCTTTATTGCCAGCAAGAACAGTAAGTACCATACAGCTTCTACTGACTTGGTGTCTAAACACCATAATACCTTTATTTTGCCATGATGTCATGTTCTTCCTTCAGCTGTTTGAAGGATGCTATAGGAAGATCGCCATTGGGAAAGACATTGATCCTGTAATTCTGGTCAAATAGAAACAGTGAAACATGTGCTAATCTTATTCTGTCAATACTCCACAAATATCCAGGATGTTCAGAACAGTTATATATTTCCTCGCTGCTTTCAAAAAGTAACCCTATTATAAAGTGGCTAAATTTTGGTGGCAGCATGGTGATGACTTGCACCATGGTTAGTATAATGATTGTCCAGTTGGGCTATGTTAGCACTAGTTGGGTTTTGTTATCTGAGACTTTAATACCTATCTGTAGTTGTATCGTTTGGTATATTTATATGTATTTTTATTTAGATTTTATTGCTCCTATCCTGATCTATGGCTGTAATAAAATATCTATCTACCTGTCTATCTATCTGTCTTAAAGGTTATATGCTTTAGCTTCCTTGTCTGCCTTCGGAGAAAGGTGGAATATAACTGGAGTAAATAAATATATAACTATATACATAAATCATTCCCACATGGCTAAGAATAGTGTACACAATCCGTCCCCCAAGAAACACGTGTAAGCAGACCTGAGGAAATGCTCTGTCCCCCAACCAAATCCTCCCTTCCAAACATCATATTGATACTACATCAGTAACAATTGAACAGAGAAAAGTCCTTCCCAGCAATGAAGGATGTGTGCTTGTGTGTGCCCACTCAAATGTATGGATATGCTGTGCCCTAGTTATTGCCCAATCTAACCAACATGGTTGGATGGAAGTTGAGTCTCTATCTCTCAGCGGTGGGGTTCAGATGCAAAATGTTCAGACCTTTCACATCTAGTACCATGCTGTCCTCACCAAATAGAAAGCTCATGTGCTAGATAGGAGGAATTTGTATGGTACAGTTTTGTGTTCAGGACCTGTTCGTTGATATTTCATTGATTTAAATGGAACCTAATTTACAATAAATGTGTATAGGCCTTCAGTCTAATGAAGTATATTTGTACTGCTGATTATTATGGAGTATTATTTTATGTGATCTGTATTCTACATTATAGGCCCTTGATTGCCTCAATCAGCCTTTGTTGTCCCAGTCCAAATGCAGTGAAGAAAATCCCACGTGGGAAAATCCCCAAAGATGTGATTTGTTTATTCTCAGAATTCTCTGCTAGTACCTATAGCCTACCTTGCTACTATAATCTGAGATTGCTTTAATTATATGGCTAAGAAGAACTGCCAGAATTCTACCACCATCAGCACTTGGCTTTTTCAGCATTGAAGTGTGGGTCCCTGTAATAAAGCAGAAAATATATATTTTGAAGTGAAATGAAAAACTGATAAACTAATCTAGCAGTAAGTGAAAATACCAGCCCATACATATGCTAAAGCTAAGTTTTCTATCTGTTTTGGGTCCACCATCACCAGCTGAGCTAGTACTCAAGAGACAAATGCAAAACAACAGCTGTTGAGTTGCCTGTCAGGACTGAATCACTGCCAAGAATAACTGAAATGTGAAGCAGTGGATCCCTTCCCCAGACTTTGATCTTAGATCTTCCTAATTGAGACCATCAGGAGAAAGGTAGGGTCCTTTAAAAGTGGTTTGGAAAATAAGATCGTCATGAAGGCTAGGGATGTAAAAATCTCTCAGTCTGAGTTTCACTGTTTTTCTCTAGATCCCACCTAGATTTTCTCCTCGTTCATATTTCTTATCAGGTTGCCAGACTTTGGGATATACTTTTCTTCTACTGAAATGTATGCAGTTTTTAAAGCACATTCTTTTTATGTGTGGATTGATTTACACATTTTACCTAAGTCATATCTGCATTTTTTTTTAAATGTACGCATTTCTAGCTGTTTGAATTTTGAAATGTTTATGTAATTTTGCATGGACTAGGGATGGAAAGAATTTTCACTTTTTGTCAAAACCCATGTTCCTCAAGTGTAATGATCAAAATCCATGTTCCTCAAATGTAAGCCTCAATGAGAAGAATCCTAGACTGAGAAGCTTCATAGTTTGGGACTTATTCTATGCAAAATTTACATGCAGTTGTTTTGTACAAGAGTATTGTTTTCTTTGCAAAAATATCATTTTCTGCACCGAATATGCTGTTTCCTCTGCATAAAATGCTGCTTTCTAGGCAAAAAATAAAATAAAATGTGCAAACTAAGTCCTCAACTGCAAATTGTCTTTAAAAAAACTGCATTATATTCAAATACTTTCTTGCATTGAGAAAAAAAAATGGTAAAACTACTTGTTGCTTCCTCTGAGAAGAAAATTAGTGGAGAATTTCATCCATCTTTTGACCTCCATTGATCTTAAATGACCCATAAGTGGGAAATTTTGAGACAACTGTCCAAATTCTCACAAAGAATTTTAGGAGATAAGAAAAAGCTATTTTAACCAAAATTGTTTAATCCTCTGTCCCTAATGACAGCAAGCCATCACCTCTCTGTTTTGTAGAAATAGCAGTATTACCTGAAATGCGCAGGACCAATGTTATCACAGGTTTGCTGCAATGAAGAATTAGAGAAATGCCATCTATAGACTGCTAAACTAGGAGTGGGAAAATCTGGACTTCAATTGCAATGTAGTCATGAAGTTCACTGTGTCTTGGTCCCCTTGCTGTAGCTCTTATTCTAACATACTTTACCACAGTACCCTGGGGATGTTGTAAAGATACTATGGCGGAAGCAGGGGAGATCTGTGAAAGCCACTTCTGAGAATCAATGGAAAAGGCAGGATAAAAATGATATACTGGCTAGATAAATATATGGATAAATATGTCGATGTAGATAGAGTCTACTTGCTACTGTTAAACACATGGTTTTGAATATCATTTGACTGAATGAACTGGGAGAATGTTCACATATAACAAGAACAGGACTTAGTTGATATCTATTTGAATTCTGTCCATACTGGATGTGAGCCAAGAGCTTTTCATCCCATCTTCTGTGAAGATAAAAATTCCCTATGAAATACAATGAAGCCTCTGAATACATGGAGCTCCTGAGCACATATTCCAGCTGCTTCTGGATCAGGCTTCTGATCTCTTGATTGAGATCAGTCTTTGTACTAATTTTAGTTACTCTGGTAACTGAAAAATAATTTTGAGTAGCAATTCATGGCAATTTTTTGTATCTCTGCATTACCATACTTGAGGATATTTGCACATCAGGTTCTAAATATCACATTAATTCATAAAAAAAATCATTAAAGTTATTAGGAGCCCCCTTTTTATTTAATAAGATAAAAGCTAATTTTTCCTAAATGGAACCAACAAGGTCTTTAAATACAATTATATTTAAGCCATAATAGAAGTGCCGAGCTGTTTTATGAGGCAATAATTTGGTTCCCGGGTGGATAAACTATAAGGCTGATGGCTGCTTAGAGTATTTCAATAAGAGCACCAGATTATTGGCTTGTAAAACAGCTCAGTGCTTCTCTTATTGCTATTATGCTAGCAGCTTTTAAGAATTTGCTTTCATAGAAATGAATGAAATGCCAGCAAGTATAAAGCACAAAACCTGAATCAAACACAGAAGACAGTAGAAGGAAGCCAAAGTGGACTGCAGAGAAATTGTCCAGATGTTTTCATCGCCATAGTGTTAGTCTGTAATACTGAGAAGTCAATTGAATTTCTCTATTGAACCTGGTGGGTTTTTTAGCCCAATTATTCTTAAACATGGTGTTAGTTTCCTTCTGATCTCTCCCAGTGTTTGTCTTTACTGGGGCAGGACACAAAGTACATGGGTTGTACATATTTATACATAACAAATCTTCAGATGTGGTCTTAGATACTGACTAATGACTTGCAGTCTGTTTCTTGGTTGGCCCAAGGGACTAAAGGTCCATTTAAGTTCTCCAAAGCTCATGGGAGAAGCAATGCGGTCTGACATGGTCACCTCTGAAAGAAGTAAGACTTCGTTCTCAACACAACAGTAGGTTTAGTCAGGAAAGGTTGTTTCAGGTAGGCAGAGACTAGTCAAGCTAAGTACACTGTATATAGTAAGCTAAGTAAGGGCAGAAGTTCCCTTATGCCTCAGAGTGAGACTTGCTGCCTGGAGCTCTCTTGTACTGGAAACACAGGAAGATGTCATCTCAAGCTAAAGCCAACTGAAGTCATATTCATGTGGTCACCTCCAACCCCTCTGGAAGAGTTAGTCCAATATGTTTATTGTCTTTGATAGGAATATGAAATTGCTGTGGATTAAGCCATTGTTTCAAAGGATGTGACAGGATTATGTCTTCTGATAGGATGGTTAAAGGAACTTGAAACTGGGACTAATGGGTCCCCATGTTGGCCAGCTTCCTTCAGACAAGCTATCTGAGCCTGCATGAACTTCATCCATCTTCTCTTTAACATGAAAAAAACAAAGAGCAGGAAAGGTGATAGTGTAGTGCTTTCAAATGGTAGACTAATGACCTACCCCCCTCCATCCTTATCTGTTGTACTAATGTGTGAGGAAATTTACAAGTATGGACACCCCTCCCCCACACACACACATACAAATGCTGATGTACACTGCAGCCACATTCTCAGTATTGATGTTCCTACTAGCATATATATTTCCCTACCAATTCTTCCACCTTATGAAGGAGTTGTATGTTAGTTTGCATACAAACATTTTTGTCAAAATACAAATGAAGCACACAGCATTGCACATGCCTTTTATTCAGTACTAAGTGCTAATTATTGTCTAAGATCTTCCTTTTCCTCCTCTTCTTCCTATTTCTTTGCATTTGTAGTTTCTTCTAAATTTAAATATATGAAGAATGTCGTAGGATTGTTAGACAGATTCTCCTCCCCACTCTCTGGCTTTGACCTACATGACCTGAAGGCAAAAAGAAGACCTGGCACCTCTAAATGAATTCTCTTCATTACCAGAAATTGGGTAGGATACTGCAAGATTGGTGATGGCTCATGACATCATTAACCTATCAACTAGGTATAGGACATCACCAGCTGAAAAGAAAGCAATGGAAAGTAATGCTAAACTGCAGAAATTATATGTTTTGCAAAATAGGAATCCTTCTGCAAATAGGAATAACAGCAATATTCTAAACCCATAGAAAAGATGTGGAACATTTCCTTAGAAATTTTCCAAAAAAAAAGCCTGACAGTTACCAGTTCCAAATGCTAGAATCATATATTATTTTGATGCAGAGCCGGACCCAATATGTGAATCTATGTAAACTTTCATATTAAAAACAGATTAGTCCAAAATGATCGGACAGTACACCTAGGCCCTTTTCTCATCCTTTTTTTTCTTGCACGAGCGCCCCTTGAGCATCGCGTGAGTGGGAGCGTTGCTCTGTATAACGCACTTCCCCTTGTGCAACGCTCACGAGGCTAAAGCGGGACACGCACACGTTTTGATTTTCGGCTTTAAGTCAAAAATTCCCCGCACTCGTGCAATGCTCGCGGCACCCTCACACACTTACCTCTGTGCGGTGTGTTGGCAAGGCGGTCCGGTCACGGTTCCTTCCCCTAGCGCAGCCTACAACTCCCAGACTGCGCTGCGGAACGAAGGGGCGGGGCGCTAGGGCGACAGTCGTGCTAACAGGAAGCGACCTGCGGTACGAAGGAGCGGGGAAGCGGCAGTGTTTCGGATGAGACTTCACACGCAAGACGCCCTCCCCCATCGCGCAAAAGGGTAATGTACGAAAAGGGCCCTAGACATTGTGATAGAGTATAAAAATTGCTTGGCAGTGGTGTCAAACATTTAGCTTCCTAACATTGCAAAGCATATTGAACAAATTAATTCATTTTTTAACTGTCTGTTGTTTTATACTTTAAAATAAACATAGCAGTACTCTACTTCTTTGGAGGTTTGCCTTCTGCCAGTAACTCTTGTTGTTTAGTGCTGAACTGATTAATGAACCTATTCATGTTGATTAAATGCACTGTCAAACAATTTAGCTGTCTAGTCAGATTAAATGCATAGGCATTTCAAACAAGATGAGGGCCTTGTGATAAAAGTTAGTTTTGTTTTAACTTTGCAAAAAGGTCAAAGTTTAGCCATAGCAGAAGCCTAGTTCTATTTGAGACCTCCCAAACCTGGACCTTGGATTTCTGTAAGATTTTTAGGACAATCAAGAAATCAGGAACTGTCTTGATGTAATACTATGTAAGATTTACCTACTTCCTTGAACAATGCATAATAATACTGATTTTTTTAAAAAAAATGCTACCATAATAGTGCAATTTTTTTTCTCTTGCTTTTTTTTTTTTTTTTAACAAACATGTGGCCATAGGGCAGGGTGAAGCATGGATGCAGTGCATGGATGCAGTTCGTAGAGAAGCTGGAATGTGGATTAGATTTTTTTTTCTCCAAAATTTTATTTTAGATGCATGGGCAGGGTTTTTTTTTTTTCTTTTTCTTTTTTCTTTCTTTCTTTTTTGGGTGCTGAAATGGAGGATTGTGCTAGATAATTATGTTGTTTTTGTTGTGCAATATAAAGTCATTCCTTATATTGACTGTAAGGTGAACATATCATGGGGCAGAAAGTTTGTGACATGCTCAAGGTCACCCACTGGGTTTCCATGGCTGAGTGGGAAATTGCAAGACTTTTTTTTCCTGTCTTCCTGCATGGAAATCCATGTTTGTTTGTTTGTTTTCCCACATTTTTATGGATTTTCCCCATTAACTGTACAGATTTTTTAAGTATGAAAATATTTGATAATGGAAATATAGACATGGCTTTCTGTGTATCTTTTCTCTGCCAAAACACATCATATGACTGTCCAAAGATTTCTGAGTCATGATTCACTATATCTCATTGCTAGACTTAGGAAGTTTGAAATTGATATTTTCATGGAGAAATGTGAACTAGGCAAATTTCATGTCCATCAGAACCTTATTTTTCTTCTGAAATCAGAAGATTCAAATATACAAGTGTGCAATGCCCACTCAGTTTGTGTAATATATGCAGGTTGTAGAGTTAAGCTCTACTATGTGTGAAATGTTTGGAACCTTTTTTTTTTTTTGTCCTGGAATGATGCTAAAATAATGTTATACTGGAACTATCCCATTATATTTGAGATTTGTTCTTTCTGTTCCCGTTACCAGTATTAACAGGCAAGATACTTGAGGAGTTTTACCTTCCCTGTGATAAAAATATTACTGAACCAACATCTTTAGCTTAGAGGTCACATCCAAAGAATAGAGGGCATACTTTACCTGCCATGAAATTAGCAAAATCCTCACTAGGTTTCAATTTTTTTAACTTTTTTTTTTTAGAAGACTCAGTCTAATTGATGCATGTCAACAGCATGACCTACATCTTCAGTGTTAGTAATGCTTAATTTTTAGCTCACATTTTCTTGGCTGTATAGTTTAGTGTTAATCAGTGCTTTAATTATCATTCTTTTTTACTTCCTCGTAGATGGTGCATTGTCTCTGAAGTATTGTACACAAGAGACTTGAATTATTACGAAGGAGGTGTTTTGACCTCATTAGCTGAGCAAAGAGTAATGCATTTGAACCATGGACCCCAAGGTATAGCAAAGTCTCATCTCAGTGCAAATTCACTTAACCTGAAAGGAAAGGGATCTGCAGGCTGCTTGAAACTGAAGAAATTATTTAGAGCCAGGGACTTAATAGTAAATACTGAACAGAGCACAGATGAAAAATGTGTATTGGTCATGTTGGACTTGTAATGTATATCTATGTGAGAATACATATATAGCATGAAAACTGAATGCCTGTCTGTCTTCCCACCTCCACCTGTTTTGATTTATTAAATAAAGCATAGGTTCATTTCTTTAAAAAAAAGTATGGATTTTGAAAAACTGAAAGAAGGATTTTTTGTACTTTTTCATAAAGCTACATACACCATGATGTTTGCGTGTATGTGCCTTCATGTCACCTGCCTACTTATAGTGGTCCCATGAATTTTGTAGAGTTTTCTTAGGCACGGAATACTCAGCGGTGGTTTTTCCAGTTTCTTCCTCTAACATATAGCCTGCAACATTTAGTATTCATTGATGGTCTCCCATCCAAATACTAACAAGAGTTGACTTTGCTTAGGTACCAAGATCAGATTGGACTTGGTACCTTAGGATATAAGGTCTAAAATGATGGAGAGAGAGACTACTCAGAAAGACAGCTGCCCAATATGTTGCATAGTTGCTTATCACTAAACCTAGCCTATGAAATTTCCAAAGATGCCTAAGGAAATGTTCTGTCAAAGACCAGAAATGATAAATAGGCTTCCTAATGGCTATTGATTTTAAATGAGAGGAAAAATAGACATCTAAATATCATCTTCCACATGGCAAACATATGCCTTAGGAATTTAGCACCCCAATGATAACTACATTTACTTGAATGTAAGGTCCATTAATTTCACTAGCAGAGAGATAGAAAGTAATTTATAAAGGAAAAAAAAGAAAGAAAGCTCTCTTTGGAAGGAATTGTAAAAAAAGAAAATGCCATTTGTGGGGGGGGGGAGAAGAATGTAAAGAGCCTTAAGAGCGTCAGGTCATTCTTAAGAATCAAAATAATCCCTTACAGTGCCTTCAGGTATTTTCCTCTTGTTTGTGTTGCCATTAATTTCATTGGAAGTAAGTGCTCTCACTTTGTGCTTTAGGTTTTTGTGTGATCCAAACATTTGTCATCTATTTTCACATTTTATTTAAACAAAGAGAAATGCAGTGAAGGAGACTGAAGCCAGTGGTCCATCAACCATGTTTCTGCAAATGGACACTTCTAGATGTTACTGAACAAGTATTCTTAATATCTTAATCAACCAATCATAACTCAAGAAGCTGTTAAGCTTATTATAATGCCAAACATACAATGCCAAACATACAAAATGTTTCCATCTAGAACCTTCAGTGAAGTTACTATGCTTTTGCTATAATGAAATGAAATTAAAAAAATGAAATCAATACTAGGATCAGTATGGAGATTATTCTGTGCATATATATATATATATTCAAGTTCACATGGATTTTAACCAATTGAATCAACCACTCTACCACTGTCCCCATGTTCTATCTCCATAACACATTTGCCTTCACATTTTTTCAGTTTAGGATTCTTTGCCTTTAACTCCAGATCTTTGTCCATATTTGTATTCCTTCTAGTGTTTCAACAGGCCTAGAACAGAATCTGATCATTGTCTCATAATCTACTTGAATTTTGAAACCTTTCAAGAGCCTAAATCAACATGGGCATTCTTCTTGGACATGCCTGGTATAAATCACATTATTGAGCAGAAGGAGCACATGAGGATATTAAATGTTTAAGTTCCACAGGAGAGCATTTCTCTTTGCTATTCAGCACCATCAGCTTCCAGATCTAAAACAAACTTAGGCGGACAATTCTTCCTTAATCTTATCATCTGATCCAGACACTCATGGATCAAGACATTGATTGATTGATTATTTTATAGCAGGGCCTGTTGGCTGTTTGTTCTTCACAGCAGATTAAACTTTAAGGACATCTTTGACGAGAATATGTACCCTGAAATGGCTTTCTTATTACATAAGATTGTTTCTCACATTTCATCGATTTTTTAAAAAATCTCTTCTCTCACTAGCAGGTTGTCAAAATATTGTTTGTGGTGCTTAACATATTCTCTTGGATGCTTCCTGGAAAAATGACACAAATGTACCAGCTCTTAAAGATTCTAAATATTGCCTTTCAATTAAACATTTTGCAAAAAAACAAAAGACATTTTCTATAATTTAGATTTTACTTCAGAATCACTCATATTTTCATACGTATATACAGAGAGGGGAGAGGGAGAGACCTTTTCAGATTTGTGATGGGACCAATCTCAAAAAAGCAGTAGCCCTACTATTTACCTCTTTCCTTTTAGGACTCCTGAAACAAAGGAGGCCATCCACTTACTAGGTATTTTCCTGCAGAGAAAAGAGCAAACATGCACAAACATAAGGTAATTTGTGACTCTGCAGGCTACTAACAACTAAGGTGTGAAACAATGAAGAGTTAGCTGGGAACTCTCCTTGCTTCAGATTGAGTGTCTCCACAGGAATAAGGAAACAGCCATAAGGTCCCAGAGTAGCTGGTACTTGGCTGAAAATGTCAGGAAAAGGCATCCAAAGACCAGGCTTTCTATTGAAAAGAACTCCCATTCCTGCTACATTAGTATTACTGGGTAAGACTGACCTAGATAGACTTTATGGAGAGCCCAGAAGAACTGCAAATAAGACATTCTCTTCCTGTTCCTTGTTAGATGTCAGGACTATAGCAATTAAAAAGAAAACCAACTCCTAACTCAGCAAATGTTCTCTAAATTCTGTGCTTCAGTTAAAACCAGGACAACACTCCACCTTTTGTTCATTAATTATAAGAAAAATTGTGCAACATAGTTCAATGAAGGTTTGATGGAATCATCTGCATTTCAGATTTGGAATCACCATAATCACATTTTGAACATTTGAAGCAAATTCTTAGTTTATTAAACACACACATATGCCCTTATTAAGTCATAAACGAACATATACCATATATGTACTGGACATAATCATCACTGATCTGTAATCACTAAATTCCATAACAGCACTTCTCACTACAAAAAATAAAATAAAATATTAAAAAATCACATTATACCTGTCTGCTGTGAAGTGTTAAGTATGAGGAAATGTCAAGAAAAAAAAAAGGTGGGGGACTCTTGTTCAGTCCACAACTAGAGACACAAAGACAAATTTCTTTGGGAGCTAAGCACCCAAAAAAGATATTTGCCTGGATGGATCTGTTAAGTTTTGCTTTCTTCCATATTGGAATATTATAAAACTCTAATTCTTTCCATCTATTTGTCCAATTTTATGAAGAAGTTACCAAATTTTTGGAAATCTCTTACCAAAAAATGAACCAAATGAAATTTTTACACCTTTCTAGTTCATGGTAGCGAAATGGATATAGGAGAAACCACAATTCATTGGAATCCTTCTCTGAATGAATGAATGAATGGGTGGATGGATGGATGGATGGATGGATGGACAGAAATATTCCTTCATACTTGCCTATGGTAAATCACACAAAATCTTATGTAGTTCCCATGCCTTCCTAGCCAATATTATTCTCTGAAAATGTTTAAACATTCTTAATAATTTACTACTTCTTTGCAAGGGTTTTCAGTACCAAAATTACCAAAAATGTGCAGCACTTTCCCTCTTTTGGTTTTTGCAAAAGACATAAGAACTGGAAACCCTATGTCTAGCTTCTAGCTGTAATCTCTTCTCCACTTCAGGAGTGGAACCAAGGTGGCACAGAAATTGTGGTTATGTGCATTCAAGTCAACTCCAGCTTATGGCAACTCAACTACAGATTTATTTTTTTAAAAAAAAAACAAGATTTATTCAGAAGAGGCTTTTCAATATTTTCCTCTGAATATAGCCTACAGTATCTGGTATTCCAAGATGGCTTCCCTTCTAAGTACTAACCAGGCTTGGTTTCCATGATGTGACAGAATTTGGTAAATTCAGGCCAATGTCCCTGAGCACTGAGAAGTAAATTAAATCTTCACGTCTCAAACACAAAAGTGCAAAGAGGGCTCTGTTACCAAGTTTGGCTGGACACATTTCCAGATTTTCTGCAATCAAGGTCCCTGGGTAAAATTAGGTTCTCATTCATGGGAGTTTTGTAATCATGTTCAGACCAATGCACTTACAAAACCCTTTTCAGAACTTCATGTTCAATGCATAAAGGTCTAACTCATGGCCAAGTGCTCAGGGACTGGAATGGCAGGACTTCCATAGATGCTCACATTCCCACCCCTAGTTTTAGTCATACGTACTTGAACAGGGCTTACGCTATATCAATATACAGTAGTATGTAAAGTAGCACACTACCGACAATGTATTTTCAGGAACAGGGGGAAAAAAAACCTCAGTTCATCATCTGATTGTGACTTTTTATATGTAAAATTTTCATAGCCTGTTGTTAACATAGCTCAAGAGATATAATAAACAAGCTACATTCTATGAGTACAAGACAAGTTTATTCTTCATTTAAATTATAATGGCACCCTACGAAGCTGTGGTTTATCCACCGCATTAAGCTATAGGTCAAATGCTTTATTTTCATCCTCCCCCACAAGACTTATAAGGCTTACAAATGTATCCCCAAATATCATTATCTAACTAACTAAATATCATTATCTGAGGGGGGGGAGATACTAATATGCAAGCACAACTCTAGAAATACATTTCAACAGTGACTAAGTTCCAACTTCTTTTTTTACCCTGCTCACACTCTAGTCGTTGCTAGACTCTGCACAATCAAGTTTCAGTGAGGAGGAGAAGACACAAAGCATCTCTGTTGAAAATTAGAGTGCACCTTACGACTGAAGAAGCCTGAGTGGGCAGAATTTTCTTGTTTATCTCATACGCTGGACATTAGAAATCACAAGAATCACAAGAATAATCTTCTTTTCAAGTTTTGAGCAATCTCTCTCTCTCTCTCTCTTTCTCTCAGTGTGTCTGTGTGCATTTGCTCAACTTTTATTGACGCTCAGAGATAACTCCAGAAAAGAGGATTGGCCACACAACAGATAAAAGTAGACTGTATAATATAGTACTGTATCTGCTTTGCCAATGTTTTCAAAAGATTAAAATGACAAGGAAAGCCTGATCAATCCACTAAGCACTAGTGTTAAGCCCAGATGCCTAATAACATAGCACACTGGTAGGAATATCAAAATAGCAACAAAATAACAAGACAAAAACGGTATTTCATATTATTGTTCTCTAGATCAAATTAAGGTCCAAGTACTTTTCTTTTACTGCTGTTTATAAAAACTGTTTTATTTTTATGCACTATATGGTTTGCATGGTACTTCAATATGTTGCATTCACAAGTTTGAAGTTGGGATGAAAGTCATGTAGCTATATCTCTTATAATGAGGCAAGCTTTTCCTGTCTCCAACTGTTTCTTCAGTTGAGGATTCATTTCTTCCTATGTACCTGTCCCAGGTGTTCCCAAATTTCTACTGACTAAAAGGAGAAATGCTGTGAAGCACTGGGATCAATTAATGCCAATTGCCAAAAACAGCAAGTAGTCAGAACACTGAAGTCTTAGTAGGGTGACCTCTTATCTACTACTAAAAACAATAAAATGCATCACAAAGCAGACATAGATTTTCATAAAATTTGTGCATGAACATTTGTGTGTGTTTGCACGCACATGCTTTCAAGTCACTTGTCAAACTGTAGCAAGCTCATGAATTTCATAGTGCTGTCTTAGACAAGGAATATTCAGAGCTGGTTTGCTGCTACTCCACTATGAAACATAATCTGTAGCATTTGGTATTCCTTGGGGATCTCCTTCAAGGAACTAACCATGCCTAACCTTCCTTAGATTCCAAGATCAGACAAGATCTGGTGCCTTCAGGACATTTAGGTCTTAAGTGCACACAGACAAACTTAGAAATAATTACTATATTTTAAATAGAAATATGTGATATCATACCATAGAAAAATATAGGGATTATTGAATTTTTTCTATCTGACTTCAAAGGGGTAATTCTAGAGAGGTATTTCCAAGGTTGCACTCTCCATTTTTGATGCTTGATCTTTAAACTTGACTTTGACTGGAAAAACATTCAAACAAAGAAGAGATTAGGAAACTTCCCACCTCCCTACCACCAGATGTCTTGGACAACAACTTCATAATCTGGTATGATTGTCTGCACTGCTAGGGGTCTGGAAATTCAAATTTGGAAGGTGAAAAGTTCCCCAACCTGAAACAGAGTATGACTTGAATCCTACTGGTCATCCCAATCAGAGCACAAACATTCAATCAATCCAATCCAATCCAATCCAATGCAACTCAATTCAATGGGTCTATTCTACTTGATTCAAGCCCATTGAATTAAATAGAGATCTAATAGTTTTTTAAGCAGGGAAAAATCATGAAGAATTACACTTTGAATAGTAGGTCACAGGGCTACTCCCCAATTCCCAAACCCAAAATTGTGCTAAAATAGATTTGTTCTGAGGCAAACAAGCATTTATTTCGACTTCAGACTTGGCCTGTGTAAATTAATATACTAGATGACATGGACACTTGTTAAAATAAATGTAAGGAAACTTAAACCATGAGTGAGTCTCCTTTGAGAGCAGGTCTGAACACAATGTTTTATTACTCTTAAAGGTTGCCCAATTCCCATACTTTAAAGAGCATTTCTTATTTTACAAGAATGTCCATTAATCTATCAAACATAATGGATGTTCCTTATCTCAGACCATTCCAACTTTACAGCACAACTCAATCCTGTCACTTCTTTTTTGGAGTCTGTCAGCCCTAATTATTGTACTTCTTCACAGCAGTATAAATTAGTGGTAATTCCAGCTTCTTTGGAAGCACCTTTTAATTACTACTTTGTGTTGACCCACATGAGTATATGTATCTTTTAAAATTGACATGCCATATTTTTTTAAAAAAAATGACAAATCACATGCTCTTGGCTTAGATATTACTCATATTCCTATATGCAACTTGGACTTACACAGGTCTCTCTTAATCACATACTTTTGTCAAATTAAATGATGTAGTGATGTTGTTGTATGCCTTCAAGTTGTTTCCAACTTATGGCAATCATAAGACTAACCTTTCACAGGGTTTTAGAGGGCTGAGAATGTGTGCCACAGCCAAGGCCACCTAAGTAGGTTCCTGTGGCCAAGCAGAGTATCAAACCCCGGTGTCCAGGATCGTAACTCAGTGCTCAAACTACTATACCACATGATCGTAGACTAAATTTCTTTGAGGACAGCTGCCTCCACATAAAAAGACACCTTAGAATGTAAACTTTGTATTCATTTATTACTCCCCTATTTCCCATCAAAAACAGATTCACAACAGACGGTGACTCCAGTGTGAAGAAGCCCCGTAAAAATCACTCTTCTCCATTCATGAGACACTTCAGGCTTCAGTAACAATTTTAATTTGTTTTCATTTGTGACTCTTTTAAAATAATGTTGTTGTTTGTTTTTTGCTGTTCTGGACTGTGCTTATCAGTTGCTATTTTATCATTGCTGAATATGATTTGTCCAGTGGTATCTGATGGGTTTTCACAAGTCCTTGATAACATCTGAGACCTTTCCAGAAATCCATTTTTGTCCTTCCAATAGGAATATGGAATACTGTGGTCCAAAGGGGAGGGGAGTTGAACGTGTGCTATCTAGGACAGATCCCAAATGAATATGCTGAGGCACCTGGGCCATTAAAGCACATCAGCACTGACTAGCTCCAATATTTGGTTCAGTGGTCCACACTGAAGGATGCATACAGTCTCAAAAATTCTTTCATTAATTTCCTATGAGGGCATTAATGGATTATTTTTCAGCAGTTAACACCTTGAGGTGTCCACCAATGAGCTCTACAGCAATATTTCTCCCCAGTGTGTTTTAGGTCATTGTCACATAGCTGCAGCTAATAACTAATTGTCTAGAAAACCCAAAGTATGATTCACCCTTGTCCCTTGTGCAGCCACTCTGGAATGCACCTGAAAAAATTCTACTTAGTCTCAAAATGGCATATCATATTCATATCAGTACACATTAAATGGCAAAGCAAGTTGCCATTCTCAAGCACACTGATATGCAAGAAGCAAAGCCAACCAAGGAAAGTACAGAGGAGAAGAGCAGTTGGCCCTGACTGGATGGCTGTTTCTTCTGTCCAGAATGACAGTCAATTATATTCTTTCATCCTGGCCTGGAGGACATGTAAACATCTCCCCTGGCCAGACATGGGGAAGAACAGCAGAAATGCAGAGGAGAAAAGTTGAAACAAATATAAAAGTTAAAATAAATATAAGATAAATATTAATGGATCTAAAAATTAATTAAATCATTTGTCAAATCAGATATTCTTTGTCCTTTTTAAAAAAGAAATAAATGTGATTCTTGAATATATTGGAAGTATATTCCATTCCTGTCTTTCTCACCTTGGGAATATATGGACTAACTGTTCATAATACCATACTAGCAAGCATTCTATTTTATGAGTGAGAAAAAAATGTTTTCATGCCCTGTAACATTTTAAAATTGAAGCTGTCACAAATATAGGTGGCAAATTAGTTATATTTTTCTACAGTTAATATTTTTGTCCTTTCTGTTTAAATTGCATTTCTTGCTGTTTTCTCCCAATCATCTTAGACAACTGATGGGAAAATGACAAGGGAAAATGAAATAAAATAACATACACATAAGCACATACACAGCCTTTTATGATAATGAAAGGTGCTTTGTTTATTTGTTTGAATATATACTACTCATGAGTAGAACTGAATCAACTTTGTTTTGTAGTTGCTCTGTAGCTAGTTGGAGGCCATATGCTACCCTAATGAAATTTCAGGTGGTCAATCACATCTGGATTCAACAATCATGTAACATTCCATAGAGAACCTCATAAATATTAACTGTGGTTAACCAATGCCCTCAAAGGATGATGATTATGATGATTTCTTACCCACCTCTCCTTATGAATCAAGGCAGGAAAAAACAGATTAAAATACAATGACAAATATACATAATCTTTGAAAACAAAAACACCAATAAAAAATACATAATCAGTTAAAACAGCATAACATCAATTAAAAAAAGCATACATATTTAAAAACAAACAATTCATAATTTAAAACCTCATAATTTAAAACCATCTGGATAGGCCTGCCAGAAGAGATTGGTCTTCAATGCTGTTTTAAACTCTGTTGTATATGCAGCTGCCAAATCTCATTCCACAATCTGGAGGCAGCTGAAGTAGTAGTCCTCTGGTTAACAGTTGCCAGTCTAGTCCACAATGGCTGAAGTTGATGTTCCCCAGGAGACCTGAGTATATAAGGAGTTTATACAGAAGAAGCTGATCTCATTGGTAACCTTGACCCAAACCATATAGGACTTTAAAGGTAACAGCCATCATTTTCTATCTTGCCTAGAAACTAGCTGGCAGCCAGTGAAGTGATTTTAATATAGGTGTAATAGGATGATAGATGAAACAATAACCAACGTGGCTGCCATGTTTTGCCCTAACGGAAATGTCCAAACTTGGAACCGAGAACATTGCAGAAGTCCAGTCTTGAAGTTACCAGTGCATGCACTGGTGGTGGTGGTGGTGGTGGTGGTGATTTACTCCACCTTCTCCCCAGGGTTGCAACCCAAGGCATCTTAAATACATTTACAACAGACAAAACCATATACATTAAAACATACATAAATTACTTTAAAAGTGTCATTAACAATCTAAACGTAAAAGCCAATTATCATCAGCACCAGAACAATCCAGTCTTTTCTCCTATAATGGGACTCAAGGCAGTTTACCAATTATTAAAACTAGTATAAATTAAATAATCCAGCACACTAATAAAAACTTTTTTTTGTATGAAACAGCCAGTTTCTTTTTAATGAAAAGATCTTCATCCTCCAATAAAATTAGAAAAAGGAAAGCACTTCAGCGCCTCCAAACAGCCACTGAGAAGATACTTTCCTGCATTAACACCAGAAATGTTTGCAAAGATGCCTGGTCTGAGAGAGGAGCTTTTCCAGAAGACCTTTGAAACCAAGATTCTTTCACATGGGAGAATATGGTCCTTCAGAATGCCAGGGCTCAAACTGTATAGGATGTTAGAGATCATACCCAGCATTTTTAATCATTTCTGGAAACAGATTCATAGCCAGTTAAACTGTTGTAATAACGGAATTGTGTGCACCCTGTAAGCAATCTTGGTCAACAGTTTGGCTGTGGTTCCTTGGACCAGCAGAAGTTTCTAAATACTTTTCAATGATAGCCCCACATATATAAGCTTTACAACAGTTCTAATGGGATGTTATGAAGTACAGCCAGATCAGGCATCTCCAGGAATGGGGACAGCTGGTACACTGGTTCTAACTGCAAAAATGCAATCTTGCCCACCACAGAAACCTGGCCATTCAGGCTCAGTCCAGAAGTACACCCAAACTGTGAATTTAGATCTTCAGGAGGGTCCAGCAGAGTGCATCTCCCACAGACTGAATTCCTATTCCTAAATATCCTGTCTTTCAATACCAAGGGCACTTCTGTTTTGTCTGGATTAAGCTTCAGTTTCTTTGTCCTTATCTGATCCATTATAGGCACTGATTTTGGATCAATATAGCTTCCATGGATTTAGATAGAAAGAATAGAGTTTGGTGTTATCAGCATACCCCAGGTTCTAAACATTACCTCCCAGTGCTTTCATGTAAATATTAAATAGCATAGGGGACATAACAGAATCTGAGGGACTCCAGTGGGCAATGTTTTGAAAAGGAATCTCACAGCATCATCTTCTGATATTGTCCATTCAGGAAGGAAAAGAATCACTGTAAAATTGTGACTCCAAGGCCCTTTCCACACGCGAGCGGGGAAACGGGGAAAGCCACGCCAAAATGGGGCTTACCTTGTTCCGTCGCCGCGCGGAGCAGCGCATTTCACTGTTCTACACGCAGCAGCATCCCGCGGCGTCCTTGGAGCCCGGCAGTGCCCAAAATGGCAGATTTTGACTGGCGGAGCCTCTCCACCAATCAGAGAAGCCCGCCAGCTGGAAATCCCGCCCCCTACCTGATCTGCAGGGACGCCCTTTCGCGCGTCCGTAAATCCACATGGGCGCTGTGACGGGGCTCGACGCCCCGTGCCTTTGAAAAACCACATAAAATGTGTTTTTTCAAAAGCACACGGCGCCACCACTTGCAGGCGCCTGACCGCGGATTGCGGTGTGGAATTACTCAAGAGTAATCCACCCCAATTCACATAACGGTGTAGACGGCCTCCATGGAGGTCGATCTACACCGCTTTTTAAGTCTGTGTGGAAAGGGCCCAAGTCTCATCCCAACTGGACAGCCTAGAAGGATACCATAGTTAATACATAGTGGCAGACCAAAGTGGGGGCAGAGGTGGCAATACGCCCTGGGTGGCAGGGTTTTGGGGGTGATGCTGGGCCACACACACACACACTCCCTCCACTCATGCTCTCTCTCTCTCTCTAGGTGACTCTGGAGCTTCTCACTATGTCTAGTCATCTCTCTCCTTGTCTTTCTCTCATACACACACACAAATGCTGCCGTGGGTGGCTCTGTCAGCTTACAGTCTCTAATTAGCTCTAAGCTTTGATTTCCCCAAGCAACTGCTTTTTTCTGTTTTGGTATTAATTTTGTTGCCACATTCCATCAAGAAGCTTCTAAATTTCCTGGAGACTTGGTGGAAGGAGGAAGAATCTGCTCCTGTTGTGCTACACGAGGCATCAGCACATAATTTCTGTTGCCAGATATTGTTGCAAGCTTTGTTTCACTTGAAGGACATTCAGCTGCTTATAGGCTCAGAAGCAAAAGGAAAGTCAGAAGCTCCACAAACACAGGTTATAGGAACATGGCACATAAAAAACATGAATCATGAAAAGTTGTACATTATGAAACAAGAAACTGAACAGATGAACACTGTAATACTTGGAGTGAGTGTGCTAAATTGCACAGGAGAAAGAGACATCTGGTAAAGTGGAAGGCAGTAGGAAAAGAAGAAGGCTGCATTAGTGATGGATTGACATAACTGTGGAAGCCACAGTCCTGAGACTGCAAGACCAGAGCGGGACTGTTAATAAAGGGATGCCCCAGAGGCCTCTCCTTCATAGAGTCACCATATGTCCAAGCTGACTTGATGGTAATTAAAACAAGTCTGCCTTCCTAGATGTTCTTGCTCAGGAGTAACCCACTGGGTTTCAGTAGTAAACTGCATTGGACTGTACTTCATAGAATCATAGAATCGAAGAGCTGAAAGAAACTACACCATCAAAGCATTCCTGAGAGATGGCTATCCAGACTGTTTTAAAACCTCCAAAGAAGAAGACTCTACCACATTCCAACACAGACTATTCCACTGTTGAATTGCTCCTACCATCAGTAAGTTGTTCCTAATATTTATGTAGAAGCTCATTTCCTGTAACTTAAAGCCATTGCTCCATGTCCTAGTCTCTGGAGCAGCAGAAAACAGGCTTGCTTCCTCCTCCATATGACATCCCTTCCAATATTTAAACATAGCTACCATGTCACCTCTTAGACTTAACCAAAGACAGGTTTTCAAGACTAAGCAGGAATTCCAGCTGGGGTCTCCAGGGCTGTAGTCCAATGCTAAAACCCTTATATCATGCTAGCTCTCAGGCTTTCTTTGGTCAGACTTTAATATACAGTTGGCCCTCCACATTTGCAGCTTTGATTTTCATGGATTTGCTTATTTGCAAGTTTCTTCTACTCCTGCCCCCTCACTTCAGGTGATTCTTTTCTGGGGGAATCTTACCTCTCTGTGGCTCTGATCAGACTGTGCAGCCCTTTAAAACCCTGCCTCTGGTTCTCCAGAGCACCATAAACCCTCTCCCAATGCCATCCCACACCCAAGGAAGGAAATGGGCAAGAGAGAGGAAGGATAGGGCCACCATGCTGACCCACTTTCCCGGGCCTGTTTTGGTCCCTGGATGCCCACTCTCTCTACTCCGCCTCAAACCTCTTACCACAGACACATGCATACATTTTGATATTTGCAATTTTTCCACTTTTGTAAGGGTCCTGTTCCCCTACCCCTAGCAAATATGAAGGGCCAGCTGTATGTATAAAACTTGTGTTCAATGACATGGGTTCAGATCTGCTAAGAAACCAACAGAATAACCGAGGTCAGTCATTGTCTCTCAGCTTCAATCTCATAAGCCAGCAGACCTCTGGGTTGGGCAGAGAGGGAGGGAGGGAGAAAAGGAGTAGAGGTGCTGTATGTCAGAGAATGAAACTGCCAAAACCACCTCTGATTATTCCTTGCCTGAGAAGTCAACGAAATTCAAGGGGTTGCCATAGGTTGACAGGCAACTTGAAGGTACACACGTACTTTGTTTCAACATAAACTTTTGTGGGCTATAGCCCACTTCTAAAAAGTGCCACAAGACTACATTTCCTTTCTGTTTGTACAAAAGTAGTGATTGGTTCATAACAGCAGTAAGATTTTTACATATTAAGATCACTATTCTTCCATCTAGAAAAGAAAATATGGTCTCGCTTGTATGTAGCACCGTGTGTAGGGTCAGATACCAGTTAGGATGCATAGTAGTCATGGAAGACTTGAAAGATACCATGCTACATCTGATAGATCAGCCTCAGCTGCATGTTGATTTTCAATTCCTTTTATTAACTTTGTGAATAGTTAATCCTCCAAACTAAAACAGCCTTGGTATGCCAAAAAAGTGAAAAGTGAAAAGACAGCTTTCAAAATTTTAGGGAGGATATCCCAATTTAGAGAACTCCTCTTGCTCTAAGAGTTGCATATGTACATGTTTTTCTCATTCTTCTTTACCCTTATCCAGACAGACTAAAAACTTGCAGTGAATGCTTTCATTTATAATATTTTTTGATCCTGATGAAAATTCCAGTGTATAGTAGAATATAAAACTGGTTCAAGTCCACAGCAAGGCTGTGGATATAAAATCAAGGATATTCCACAATACCCAAGCAATCCAAAGCCCCCTACCAATCTATTTACATTAGTCAGCATGTCCATTGTGAGTACATGTCAACCCTTCCTTATTACAAAATTATAACCAATGTCTCTTAAAATCTCTATTTTTGTCTGTTAGAAAAAAAAGAAAAACATATGTGGCAGTGGGCTAAACTTAGAGATACTGTTTATGTGAGATCCACCTCAAGTGACAGTGGTGTAAAATGTCTAACTTCTAGGTCAAGTTCTGTGTGAATTTTTCAGTGAAGCATCACTCGATCCCATCTGTCTGAATGACAGTTAAACTCCAAAGTCTTACTGTATGGACCTGATAGGCAAATAAAACCTGTAGTAGTAGCTCTATGTATCATGTCTCATTACTGTATATTAAATGGTTGTTCTGCAGTACCAAATGCATTGTTAAAATGAAGGTATCCATTCAAGAATCACTGAGGAACTGTTAACACATTTTGGTTTATTGCTGCAAAGAGGCAAGGATAGAAAGAAGGCATGTTTACACACATCACAAGGGATTAGGAGTGTATCCATGGTACCCACAGTAACTTCATCAGATCAAGCCACAGTAGACTTTGGTGACTGTTAATTATTACTAACTTTATTGAGCATTTATCCATGCTTTCCACTCCAAATGAGACTCAAGATGGCTAATAATAAAGGGAGAGGGTAAGATCTGAAGAGGCATGAAAGATGGGGAGATAATGTAAACATCTGATTGGGAATGTTATTTGAATGAAAAATTACGCTAACATATGCACAACTCAAAGTGACCTGGCACCCTCTATATGTATGAGTGTTGAACTCAGGACTCCCCTTCTGTTCAGATTCTGGTCTACTGGAGTGTGGGACAGTAATACATTTCTTTCAATAAATTTGGATCCTTGATTCAACAGCATGACCTTCTAATTTCTCTTGGAATTACCGGAGAAGACAATTCCAGGCCATGGGCTGCTTCTTGTCTACACTTTCTCTCTACACAATTACCTAAGAGTAAGTTCGATTGAAGTTAATGGAACATACTTTTGAATCTACAACAATGCACTATCTCTTCAGAATTCTCTACTTTCAGGCAGAGAAATCAGTTATTCAACTTCTACAGGGACTGAAGAAATTCTTCAGTAATTTCCCAGAGCCAGAGTTCACTTAGAATGGGGCAGTGGTTTCTTTTCCTTAACCTTTCCATTTTCTTTTTTGCTGCTGCAAGTGGCAGCAACAGCAACAAAGGTAGCAACTTGGCTGACATCTTGCACCCTTCTCAGTGCTTCATGCCTACCATTGCTGTGGGATCCTGTGGAGTAATAATAGCAGTTCTCTCTTCCATTAAAAAATGTAGAGAAAAATTGGAGAAAATTCTGCACAGTAGTCTTAAATTTCCAGGGGATGGAGGAAAGAAAAGTCTGAAAAAGTTTCTCAGGAAAAAAAATATATTCTGAGAAATTTTGGCTCACCTCTAGAATAGACAGAGGATTCTGCTGTTATTTGAATGATCCCAGCAGTTAGCAGAATCTTTCCAGTCTCAAAGCCGAATGCAACCATACAGCTGGCATACAAAAATATGAAATCTGCAAAACTCCCAAGCCAAAGCCAACATAAATTTAGCTATGCAAGCAAGATATTCTGCTCCAAGGCTTTGTGACAGAACAACCAGTAGAAGCTTTGCACAATCAGGAGGTGTTATATTTGGCTACAGGGGTGACTAGTTGAGAGAAAATTGCACTAGTTGAGCTGGTGTAGAGTGTGGAAGGAGATCCAGCAGATATGTTTTTTGCCTTTGGCATTTTAGGTTCATTGCAATTGGTTCATATATCATCAACAGTAATGACAGGCACACAAAGCAAGTTCTTCTTATGAGAACTTGCTAATGATTTTGTTCTTGAAATGGGGACAGATTTTAATAAACTAACAATGGCAATGGCTGGTCAAAAAAGAAATGATGCTGAGGGAAGGGGGGAGAAACAATCCTGTTAAAATGTTAATGAGAAATGCAATGATTTGTCCTGGGTAAATTTTATATTTTAGTAAAAAACTGAAAAGCACACCAGTTGGAACGTAATAGCAGTGGTAAATACAAATCTTATGTTCACTACTTGCTTCATTGCCAACTCTAGTCTCACAACCAATAAGGTTACCATCGCCCTTATAGGTAGTTGCTTAGTGGTTATTGCTGTGAGAATTAACCTGTGATGTTACCTGTGGTTCTCTGTAGAGGAAGAATACAATTTGAATGTGCTTATGAGGAAGAATGTTCAAATGATAGAGCTCTCTGGCATGGAATTGAACAAAACATTTGGTTTAGGAGAAGATCATATTGTCCTACCTCTCAGCAAAGATGTTTTGGGTTCAGCCATGTCTTCAAACTGAGCTCAGTTTTGGAGTCCTCTGAGTTTCTTCACTGGTGTTATAAAGTTATTTATAGACACATATTGGGATTAGCTGGTATCTATAAAAGTTTCCATAAATGACTGTGTGTTAGATCTGTTGGCCATGGAACCAATTAAAGGAAAAGTGGGTACAGGTAGTTTCCTGAACGAAGGTAATCACTTAATCTAGAGTGGCAGCCAAGATCTGGTGCACCCTTGGACAACCAATCAATCCTGATTTCATACATACGGTGATTGGAAAGGAAATTCTAAACTGATAGTGACTGACCATTACCAGTCATTTGGAAGGAATCAAATATAAAATTAATACAATCATATTGCAATTATACTAAGCTGTGGTGGAATCGCACTTTGACTTCTGCATACAATAGAACATGAAAAGGTGAAGAACAGGACAGATTCTTTGTGAAGTCTGGAGCACTAAGAAAATATTACCATATTTTGGATCTTAAGCTCTGATGGTGAGTAGTCAAATAATGAGTGGCATGAAAAATATGGAGGTATAACATCATACATTGCACTGAGAAAGCAGGCAGGAAGACACTTTTCTCATAATGCTCAACCAAGATCATCCAGTAAAGCTAAATACTGGGATATTCAAGGCAATCAAAAGGTGGTTTGAGTCTTGTTCCTGACTAAGCTATCCTGAACCTTCCCATGGCTTGTCAGCTCTTGGGTGTTATTTAAAGTTGGAAAAGAACACAAAAAAGGTCTATTTCCTTGAGGCCACATGAAGCGCACATGATAATACTTGGGGAATGCTTTAAAGTTGACCAGATATAGAAGAGAAAGAAATGACGAAGTGGCAGCATGGGAAGGAAGGAACCAGGAAAGTGGATTTCTATTTCCTATTGTCAGCACACAAAGGGCCAAACAAGCCTCTTTATTCTTCATTGCAAGTGGACCTTATTTTCACGTTGCTGAACTGCTGGTTTGGTGCCTTCTACAATCATCATTCATTTAAAATATTTTTGATACCAGAAAATTCACAGGAACTTTTCAAAACACCATAAAATAATATGACAATTTGAAGAAAAACAATATGATGTCATTGCCTGGCAGGAAAACATTGTATTGTTCAATATAAAATGACATCATCACTGTTTTGTAAATACTGTTTATAAAGTTGAAACCGGAACTGAGAATAGGCCAAAAAGCAGTCATAACAGTTTTGGGAAAATATCATCTCAAATATATACAGACGCTAGTGGGAAGTTCCAAATTCTGCATATTGGTTTTATTTTGCCACACTTGCAAATAAAATATTGTTACATCTTGCCAGAAATATAGAACAGTATGCTGGTATTTAAAATAGTGTAAACTGAAATATTTCACCATGACCCTGACATTGCTCATGGAGGTCCTGGGATTGGTGATGATTCCTTTTTAGTTTCTGTGTTCTGAAACTTTGCAATCAATCTGTTTAAACTAACTGAAGTCTTTTTAAAATGTCCTAGATCATCATTTAAGAGGAAGAGGGAGTTGTAGTTAGGAAACAGTTTCTCCTGGCATAATTTTCATGAACTTAAAACATCAGAATATGTGAAAATCAGAAAGTGGTGCTGCAAGATTTTCATTCAGCTCCCTAGCTGCTGGCCTACCAGGTTCCTCAGAGCTCCATTTGTTTCCCATTTTCTTTAATATTTACATGGAATCACTGGGCAATGTTGGAGTTTTGGGGTTCAGTGCCACTGATAAGCTGATGGCACCCAACTCCACCTCTCCTTTTCATCTAACTGCACACTGTTTGGGTGCTAAACTGCAGTCTGCTGTCAATAATAGAGTTCTGTTCACATAGCCATCAAACAGTTGTTCACAGGATGACCACAAGTAGGCCATGAATTCAGTAGCATCCTCCCACCCATGTTCCCCATTTCAGCGTTTTTCAGTCTGAGGATTGGATTTCCCTCTACACCACTTATTAGCCTGTATAGAAGTTTTCAGAGACTTTGATCCAATGATAACATGGTAAGGCAACAGTTATATACACTGTTGATTCAGTAGTTCTACTCTATTCAAAGACTGAATACTTGATTTAAGTCTTTCAGGTAAAAAGGCATCCAGTATGTCCCCTTTCTTCCTATAGAGTTCATACTTAGAGGTGACTATATCTCCCCAGTTCCATTTATCCCATAAGATTTCTGTTATGTTTAATTTTACTCTGAATTGATTAATTTTGTTTAAGTTTGACATATTAGACTAACATGAATAAATAATATTTTGCAGGCACTCTCTGGTCTTCTAGGTTTTGTTTTGTTTTTTATGAACAAAAGTGAGATTGCCTACATGTCAAGAGGATTACTCATAAATGTGTTTAGGTAGTTTTTTATACTTCATTAAATCAGCCTCCAAAGTGACTTCTAAATATTTTCCAGAGCTAGTGTTACAGCGGGTTAAGGCTACAAATTAGACATTTAAAATGAAGGCTGAAAAAGCATGAAATGTTTATTTATTCATTTAATTTTATTATTTGAGGTACAATAAGCCGTAGTCATTGATTAGCTGGCTGGCAGAGAGATGGAACAGTGGGGATGAAGCTAAGCCCAGCATCCCACCACCTCTCTTGAACAACAGGATTAGTGCAACCACAGCTTGTGTTTGACAGTGTGCTGTGAAGGTAACACTCCCTATCCAGCTAAGGATAAAAGTATTAAGCCTGCTTTTGTATATGCACAGTCTCCAGGTGCCTGGAAAAGCAATATTCCTCCCAAGAAACCCACTGGATTTGCCAATTGTAAGAATTATTCCAAAATATAAAGAAAAAAATGTAACAAGCAATATAACAAGTAACATAACGAGTTACCAAAGAATATCAGAAAGCAAACATTACAAGTTATCAAAGAATCTCAGAAATAATCCCAATGTTGTCGTTAAAGACAGTACCAAAGTTACACCAGTAAGCCTACACACAGAAAACCTGAATTGTGTAACACTACATCTTTACCTCTTCCTGTCTACAAATCTTACTGAAGGGTAGCAGAAGTTGCTACACAAGTTACTGAGAGAATTCTCCACAGATCCACTGGGCATAGCCTAGGAGCCATGACCAGGTACATTCTGTCTGCTTCCCCAAATGCATGAACAGACTAGCCTGTGTAGCCCATTCTCTCAAACAGTAAAATGCTCACTGTCAGGGCAGCTAGATCTGTGGAGTCAGCATTTTGACCATATGCCATCAACATTATGTTAGCAATAGGACTGACTTCCTGAGGGGGGGCGGGGAATAATCAACTGAATACCTCCCGGAGAACACCATTCTAGGAAACTATTGATGTGAAATCCATACCAATATTCACAAAAGGATAGAGTGGGAATCCTCAAAAATACATTCTGAATAGGGCTACAGCACATCAAGCCAACAAATGCTGCCATTTTTACTAACTCATAATTACTTTACCTTTGGGAATAATATAAACCTTCAAATTAATGATACTTCTCTGGGCAGGGGCATGAATCACAGTATGGAAACATCATCATGGCTGATCTAGAAGAATGCACTCGGAAACTTCTCCAGTACCTGAGATACACTGACGATAATTTTATCATCAGAACTCATAGAAAAGAATCACTTAGGAAGTTCCACTTGAAGTTTAAAAACTTTCACTCTATATCAAACTGAACCTGGAAAAATCCACACAAGTTCACTTTCTTGAGATCACTGGGCAACTCTATAATGGATATCTAAGTACCACACTATTTCAAATACTGACTGATCATTACATAATATTTGTACACTTTTAGTTTCTACACAGAACATAGCATTAAATCTGTTGTATATAACCAAGTCCTCTGATATTTGCTAAGACCCAAAACTTACAGATTTATAGCAGTGATTTCTCAAACTACAATGTACACCTACTGAGATGAAGAGAGAGAAGGAGGGAAAGAGAGAGAGAGCAAAAGGCAATACTGATACCTAGGAACAAGTTACTGCAATACAGACCAAAGATATAAATAAAAGTATAACACTAGTAATCACCTACAGTTCCCAAGTGAAACTACTTAATGAAATAAATCATCAATGAAATAAACTAATTGAGGAAAATCACACTATCCACTCACAGTATATAGGTGGTAGAGCTTTTCACACTCACCAGCACCCCTCCCCCATCCTTAAGCAACCACTAATATACAATAAGACAGATACCATGAATGGGAATACAAGAACAAAATCCCGCTACAATCCCAGAGGCAAACTCTGTCCTCACTTATATTCTGTTGGCAGTACTACATGGTCTAATAATGTCATCCATAACATCAGAGATGCATTTTCATTTGCCATCTTTTGTCATCAATGACCCTCTCTTCTCTACATTGGACAAATAGAACCATTTTTATCTTCACAATGTGGATTGTGGAATCCATTCACAAATAGCAATCCATTAGAAGACATATGAACAGAGATACTGGTTTTGTGGAATACTATCTGTATTAATATGTTGGCTATCACCACTTTGTATGTTTAACAAAGGCATCTTCTTCAAAGAATTTCCCTATTTTAATGGAATTAACTTAGGTTAAGCTGACATTATTGGTCTGAAACTTCAAGACTAACAGGTCAACTACTTGACAGACATGTACCATCTTCCACAACCCTTTAAAGGTCTATGACCAGTGCCCCAATTTACATTTTGCTATATTCTATTACACTTGGTCCACCACATTCACTAGGATTAGGAGTGCAGGACTGTCACAAAAATGTTAAAATCACAAATATCAAAATGCTCATGTGTGTCTGTGGGATGAGGCATGATGGGGAGAACAAGCATCTAGGGTCCAAACCAGGTCAAGTAAAGGAGGAGAAGGGGGTCAGTGGGTTGGTATAGTGGCCTCTCTCTTGATCATCTCCTTCCTTGGGCATGGGAGAGGCATCAGGAGAGGGCTTGTAGTTGTGATACTGACAAATTGGGATGCAAGCTGTCCTTAGATGACCAAGCAGTGGCTGGTGGAGGAGGAAGAGGGCCTTAGGCAGGTTTTTAAATGGCTGAGTGGCCTGACAGGAGGGGAGCACCTGAGGTGGAGGGGGCAGGGATTGACGGAACTGTCAAATAGTCAAATCCATGAAAGTCAAATCTTCATATGTGGAGGGATGACTGCAGCTTCTGATCCCACCCACCACAACTATGTAACTACTTTCAAATCTCTTTTGCTTGAATAATCTAACAAAGCATCCTAAGAACTGGAATCCATGCAAACTCATGTTGAAATAGAATCAATGTTAAAGTTGCCACAGATCCCTCTCCTCCCACTTACTTGTTTATACTGAAACAGATTAATTTAGTTATCTCTCCATAAACAAAACAAAACAAAAAACAATAATTACTTGGAGGTCAAGCTAAAACAAGTTTTTTTAAAGTAACATTCTAAGCTCTGTCCCATGGTAGATGACCATTATGTATTGGAATGGGAAAGAGTAATCCTTCTGGTCAGATTGCTAGATTATAGAACTGCCTTTCTCCTTTAGGAATAGATTTTTCTGTCTGCATTGGAAGCAGGCAAACTATGGTTAAGTATATTTATTCAAGAGAAGTTTGACATGTGGTTTGATTCAGTTGATGTATTTGTCACAAGCCAACGTATGAGCCTCTTTTTACCTCTCACATGCTGCAACAGTGAAATAAGGAGAAGGCCTCTGTGTATTGTGATCTTTCAAGTCTAATCCAGGCCTGTAAAAATGTCTGTCTTGCCAAGTCAAACACAGCCAATCAGCCATATCTAGCAACATGTCAAGAAGACAAGAAGCCAACTGTTTTTGCTGCTTGTCTGGAACAGCAATAACTTTAAAGTTGAAGAATTGTTGTTGTTGTTTTATGGAATATGCATGCATATGTTCTGAACATTGTTGTCCAGACACTGGTGTGATTTCTCTAAGCCACTTTCCTTACAGCATGGTCCAGGCACAAATTAGTAAAAGAGCACACGCACTGCAATACTGCTGGGTTTTTATGCAAGAGATGTTTCCTGGCTTAGGTTTTATCTCTCTGTGGGTTGATACCAGAGAAACTCAACTCATATTATTGCACAGAGTCTTTGTTACCATTCAGCTGGGTTCAAGCAAGGGTTACATATTCTCCCATGTATAATAAATGTCAAAGTACACGTGGGTGGTTTCCCATTGTATGTGGTCTTGAACATTTATTGCAAAGCTTGAGTTGCAAATTTAGGATTTTTAGACAGGGTTACTAGATGGAGACATGATTGGTCCCCTTTGTTGTGTGTATCAAGAGATCAGTTTGAACTTGTTTGGCTCTGGAAAGTCACCAGAAAAATAATCTGGGTAGTGCGCTCTGCAGCTAGAAAGCTTATCATCATGTTACAAAGTACAACAACTTTTCTACCCAGTCTCAAGAGTTTTGCATCCCCTATTTAATTTGAATGCCACTGAGAGACAGAGAAAGCATTGCTGAAGAGTATGAAATTTATTTCTTCATTAGCATTTGAGTAATTAATACCAGCATTTATTGTGCTATTACATTTTTACAATTGCATTTACCATTCTAAACTTCAAGGAGCTTAGGAAAGCATACATTTTCTTCTTTTAAAATCTTTGCAACAAACCTCTGAGGCATGAGAGAATAATGGCCATATGATTACACAGTGGATATCACAGCAGAAGTTTTAACAGGGACCCTTCTAGACTACACTGAACACTCTTAACAACTATGCCGCAAAGGCTCCAAGTTCTTAATGATAAGCAATACAATTCTGTTTTGTTTGTACATCACAACAAAGTTACACACTTCTATTTTCTGTGTTTTCATAAACTGATTCAGCCCCTGCCCTACTTCTGACTGATTAACCATAAAATCTCAGTCAGACAATTGAAGGTGCTTGGGAAATGGTGGTTTGAAAGCAATTCCTGCTTACAACTATAGACACAGGTTGACTTTTCATACAGAGGCAATTCATTCTCGAAGTTCTAACCATGGTTTGCCCGGTAAGTCACCAGTGAGTGCTATGGCCAAAATAAAACATGGAAATTTCCTTTCCTTCTGCTCTCCTTCAATCCTGTGAATACTCCAGAGCAGTTTTTTGGCTGCTACAGAAGGACATAGTGAGAAGATTCCACTACTCTGCCACTAGAAGTTCAGCATTAGTTCCTAGTGCATACAAGGGAAAAGAAAGACCACAGGGCATGCATCCTCCATAGTATGGTGGTTAGATAGGCAGCACGGTGTCTAAAAGGATCTGAGGAGTACTAGGCACAAAGAGATAGTAATGAAATACTGGAAATTACCCCAAAGTATAAATGGACAGTGGAAAAAAAGTTATTATGATTACATAGAATCAAAAAGAGTTATACCTGGGGTTTCAAAATAAGTCTATTAACATTAATCAGACATCAAAAAACACAAAATTAAAGACAGCTTTTTTTATTCCCTGGTTAATTGGCTAGTAGAAACTTCTCAATTAATGTCAAGAATCCTATATCTGTTGCAGTTTAGTCTAGAACCTGGAACCACCCTTAGATGTGACAGATGTTATCCCTCAAATCTGTTTTTCTCTGCAGCTCTTTGCCAGCTGAAGGAGTTTACTGGAACACTCACAACTAACAGTTGGCTTTCCAGTACATAAACACAGCCCACAATGAATTCTTGTCAGTATAATATCAAATAATCATGAGATTTGGTTCTGCTTCAGCTTTTTCTTTTGCCTGCAATGATGCCTGGAACAGCAATTATCTTGGGTGAGTAGGTTTCCCATTCCATGCCAATGATCATAGTTCCATACTAGAAGTAGCTTTGTGTTCTCTATTCTGAAAAATTAAGTGCCAGCAAAACATCTCATAGGATTATACTGGACAGCTATTTAATCTGTTTTAAGGTTTTTCTTTTTTCTGTGACACATCCTTCTCTTTTATTCCCACGGTTCTTTATTCTCTCATTCCCATGTGATTTTGTTTTGTTGTTGTTGGGTTTTTTTTAGCTGAATGTTTGTCTCCAACTTTTCCATCCTTTTCTGTAATTTTCTGTTTTCCCAATTTTTAAAAAGGCAGCATCACTTAATTCTCATTAAATTGAGAAGGCTTAAGTCAGTTGAGACTGACTCAATTGAGTTTAAGTGCAACTACTTGTCTGTAGTTTGGGGCTTTTTGAATTATTTGCCTTTCAAGATTAACAGGAAAGAGATGGCTGGTGATGGATTCACAAAATCAAGCAGGGTCTTTATGTCTGTTTGAAAGGTTACAACATGGAGAAGCAAATTGTTGCTTTTGTTTTTAAAAAGATTATTTTTGAAATTAGATATGCCAATAGTTACAGATAACACAAGAAGAAAAAAGGCAACAAATGAAAACAAAACTACTTTAGGTATAGGAAAACTATAGGGCTGCAAGACGGCAGATAAACATCCCAGTACAATTTGCCTAAGTACAGATCTCTGCATTTGGCTATTTTTCATACATTAAAGCATTACTAGATATCTCAGACTAGCAGGCTTCTAGCTTCTAGCAGTGTGTTAGCTATTGTAGGTTCTCTATGAATGGCCTTCATGTACAGCTATCTCAATGGGGCTTGATTTTGCATAGCAATCACATAGCTGCATGTTGCTTGACTCTTCCACTGGATTGCATAGCAGAAAGTAGTAACAAGGCATGGCTTTTTCTTTTCCTTGTTGAAAGGTCTGCACATTTTTATCTTTATATGTTTTGACTAACATTTTCATAGTCACCACATGGCCACACAATACTGGCATAGAGAAGGAGGATTTATTAGGTACCAGCTATGATCTCAGTTTCAAGAAATCAGAAAACAGAGCAGTTATAGTTCTTTTGCAATAACAAAAAGGAACTGGACATAGCAAATGGCTGAAGGTCAACAATTAGGTGAGAATACATAACATAGATAGGGGGACCTACATTCTATAGCTCAGATGGAAATTTGGTAGCAAATTATGGGTAGCTAGATTAGACAGTGGCATTCCCTAAATCAAAAAACACTAAAAAAGTAGTGTATTCACCTTCAAAAAAGTAGTTGTTTCCCCGCATCAAGCAAAATTTTATTCCTAGTGCAAGAAGTCCTTCTAAAGCAAATGACAGAATGTCTTTGTTTATTTCATAAAAAAGAGCATAACATCTGTCATTACATAGATCAATTTAAGAAAAGTACTTACACCAAACCTAATGACCCAATGATTTTGAACCCTCCATTAAAACTTTTTTGATAATGTTTCACACTCTAGTGAACCTAACTCTTATTGACCTTAGTAAAAATGAAAATCGGTTTTCTGCGCACTCAGAGTTCTTAATTCTAAAAAGAGATTACAGAAAAGAAATTAACTTTGTCCACATGTGACACTGAACTATCAGGGAAAGAGTGGTTGAATTCAATCATGCAACAAGAAGAAGCACAAATAGTTACCATCTGAAAGGCATAGCAAGTTTTTTTTATTAACTTCAAGAATTCCCTTTTGGATCAAAAGAGAGGAGATGAAAATCAATTTTATAATCAAACTATAAGCAATGCTAAATTTTCAAGCAGGCAAACCAAGCGGAAATCTGGAATTTAAAGAAGAACCTTCATCAAACAATTATGATCAAGAGAGGACCTCAACCATTTCAGATACTATGTAAATATTGGAGAAATCTCTGATATACCTCTACTGTTATTTTATCATCTTTGAGAATGGTGTTTGTCCACTTGCTTAAACATTGAGGCTGTATTCTTCCACCTACCATTTGCCTAGGAAGCAATTCCCACTGAACTCAATGTGACTTGTTTTGGTGATTTATAGCTTTTCATTTTAAGTAGGGTTGCCAGCTATCTGGGCAATTTCAGGGAATTGGCCATCAGAAGTTAGTATAAACAAGCTGTGGGGAATGAAGAAGAGATGTTAGTGTTGATTTACTGTGCATAAGTTTATCCTTTTATGGTTGTTTCATAGTTGAAGGAGACACTGGATAACTTCAAGATTTATGCTTGCCACTGATCAATCCTTTTTGTCAAAATGTGTCCAGTTGCATAATAGATGAAGGAGTGAAATATAATTGAAGCCATCAGTTTGTCTTTTAATTCTTCCAAGGACATCAGCCTGACTCTCCTGAAAAGTGTAATTTATATTTTCAGTGACATATTTATTTGGATGAAGATTACTTTTAAATCTGTGTAATAATTTTATAATTTCATATATTGAAATATCATAGGTGATGAGAATTGAAAAGCAGGAAGTGGAGAAAAACCGAAGAACCATAGGAAAATTTGCCCTAGGATCAAGAAATGAAGCAGGTGACTGACTGACTGACTGAATTTTGTGAGGCCAACAGTTTGTTCATTGCAAACATATTCTTCAAGTAACCCAAGAAGCAACTGTGTACATGGACATCACCTAGCGGCCAATATATAAATCAAGTAGAATACATAATTAAAAGCAGAAGATGGAGAAGCTCTATTCTGTCTGTGAATGCAAGACCAGGAGCAGACTGTGGCACAGGCCATGAACTACTAAAAGCAAAAGTTAGAATAAAGACAAACACAAAACCAGCTGTCGTGCCAAAACACAACCTGAAGAACATCCCTGTAGAAATTAAAGATAATGTAAAAAATAGATTTGCACTATTAAGCCTAATTGACCAGGAGCTAGAAGTACTCTGGACTGAAGCCAGGGACATTGTCAATGAGGAATGCAAAAAGACCCTTTCTGTAGCCAAAAAGAAAGAGAAGCCTTAATGGATGACAGATGAAACCCTTCAAGCAGTCAAGGACAAATGAGAAACAAAAGAAAAAGGGGACAAATATAGAGTCAGAACCTTGAATGGAACTGTTCAGTGACTTGTGCACAGGGACAAAGGGAAATGCTAAACTAATCAATGCAGAGAAACTGAAAGTGACAAAAAGAAAGGAAGAACAAGAGACCTCACAAGATCTGAGAAATCAAATGGAAATTTAAACCAAAAGTGGTGATGCTATATGAACAGTGAGGGAACATATTACATGACCAAGTAGGGGGGGCAGAAACCAGTGGAAACAATACATGGGATAATTATACAAAAGAGATGAAAGATTGATACATTTATTCAATGAAGAACATATGAAGATGAACCTCCAGTTTCAGAAGTGAAGTACAAGTCTGGGCACCTAATTCTACCCATTCTAAGCTGCTGGCAAAGATCTTTGGCTCAGCGTAAAAGTATATATTTATATTTTGGTGCAACATGAGTTCAGCAAAGGCCAGGAAGCATTGGAGAAACCATGGGGGTGAGGAGAAGATAAACTCACCAATGCCAGTTTGAAAAAGGAGTGGGGTGCCAGTGGCATGGCTTTTGGGCCTTCCTGATGTACAAAGCCTAGGTGGCAGCACTTTTGTGGGGGGACTCCCCAAAGGTTTGCTGTAGCAATAGCACAGGGTCTGGACAAACTCTCCATATAGCATATGTACAGTAGCAGAATTATTGTTGTTGATGATGATGATGGGTATGGCACCATAAGCATACATGGCACTTTACATGAGTAGTTTACAATTGATTTGACAGTTCCTTGCCCTCAGGCTTACAATCTAATAAGACACAGCACACACAGCAAAGGGGACAGTGGTTGGGGAGAAGATTAAGTGCAGCAGATGCTGGCTACTCTTCTCTCCCTCTGAGAGCACAGCAGTGACAGTTGAGCTAGAGGAAGAGCCTTTCCTCTGCTGCTGGGCCTAGGCATGATGGAGCTGTGCCTGACTCTTCTTATCTCCCTCAGAAATCCAGCACTAGTTGGAGTTATTGGGTTAATTACTTGCCTAGCTTCCAAAAACTGCTTGGCTCTGGGTTGTCATATTACTTGGTTAAATGATTTTTGATCAATTTATGGACCCAATTACCCAAATGTTCCTCATATTTATTTCCATAATCACCCTATCAAAAATCATTGTTGGTCTGTTATGCAACCCTTGCCTGCCTCACCACTGCAAATCTCACAAAGACTTGATCCACAAGTCTTGAAGGCCTGTCCCTATAACTTCACAAATACCCATCCTCCTGCTCATAAGTTTTGGTCCCTAAATTTCAGGGAAAACGATGTACTAAACTGGCAGTCCTAACTATAAATATATACTGTGCAAAAAACAAATGACAATATGAGCAAACCAAATATTTGAAATAAAGAGAAAGCTGTGTGTGTTCTCTCTTATGTTATTTATAGGGAACCCAATGTCTATCTTTGAACTTTTCTAATCTGTGAAGCGGCTCTGAGATTCAGCATAGTCCAGACCTCATGCTTCAACTAGGAGAATTTAGACAAAACAAAAGCAAAACTGTTAACATCATACAGACAAATACTTCAGCTATAAGCCAGGAAAAGCAGGAGACCAAAAAGGAGATTGATGCATTTAAAGATAATGTTAATGTGAAAGGGGGAAACACCCTACCCACTTCCATTCTGGGGATCTTCAAAATAGAACCAAATAGACCCTAAATAGAACCAAAATATGAAGACGGATAGATGGAGTTGATCCAAAGTAATAAGAAAGCCTGTTCTTTCTGGTTTCTATGTAAAATAACATTAAGAGTACAACTTGTGGATCTTGGGTTAGAAAAAGACTTTGAAAGCAAAACATTGTACAAAGGCAGGAAAAAGTTTAACTATGCATTTTTGAAAACATTCAATACCACCATCCAGAGAGACCTTGTCATAATCTATTTTATATTTCTGTTTGAATGGATTCAATGTCCTATACAACATACCAGGGATATTCAGGTCTCAGTCCAAGTAGTGGGTACAATTCTGGTACCTTTAATGCTAGAGCTACATTCTGAAACAATTGAGAGGGCCCCTGAAAGATGGCTTTCCTTCAGTACTGAACAACTAGAATATGCACTTCCCATGTCTTAAAAGATGAAACACTGGTAATGTTTGTTTGAATAGATGAGAAACACAGTTCTGCTTCTGCACAATTGCCAGGTGCTTCAGAGTAGCTCATACAGGAGCAGTTGAATAATATTTGGCCCAGTTAAGCAACAAAGTTAACTGTGCAACTGTCAAAACACTGCAAATTATTTTAAACAGGAATGCTTAATTTCTGTGGAAGAGCAGAGCCATGATTAAGTGCTAACCTATGGCTTCGGATGATGGATTAAAAACAATATTGATAGGAACTTGCCAGTGATTCAGCCTGAATTGAATTTTTTGCTTAAATATTTTGCTCTTGCCCTGAGATGGAGGTATTTTTATAAATTGAGAGTTCAATAACAGTCCTTCCAGAATGCTCAGACTGGTTGAACCCCTTATAGCATTAAATGTTCAGCACTGGAAAAACTCAGTGGCGGTTTCCGGTGGATTAATCATAATGCTGTGAAAATATTACTACTGACTAAGCCTTCACAGCTAATAAAGAGAGACATAACACTTATGGAACAATGTCACACAAACTGAGGGCTACACCTCATAAACAAACATATCTGCCACCCTGAATATATCCCTGTTCTTGAGAGCAAAACCTTTTCTCTGATATGTGCAGGTGTTGTAGCAGGAGGGAGCCTAATATGTATTACAAGTAAATGAATCCCCCTCTCCAATCTCCTATTGTGGAGTATGCTTGCAAAGGGGGGTGGGTGGGCTGCAGAGGCTAAGATCTCAGTGCAGATATACATAATGCATTCATCCCTTCCCGTGAGCCAACATGGCTAAGTCAAACATTGCATATTGGGCCCCATGCTGTGAACTGCTGTGTGTCTGAACAGCTTGGCTTTCCCCTCCTAAGGAAGTCAATGGGAGAATGTGCTTGGCAAGTTAACAAGTTCATTAAAGTTTAGGAAAAGGAATGAAATAGATTCTCCCTGAGTACTGGTAGAAAAGAGATGTCTCTCAATAAGTTCTAAGTTACAATGCTTGGATTAGGCAGTTCAAATCAAACAGCAAAATATGAAACTGTCCCCTTTTTCATTACCCTTGACCCTAAAATGCCCAAATTAATCAGCCTCTTTGTTACTCTGATTTCTGGGGGTCCCATGGGGGACGCCTTGATTCATTCCAAGTTATAAAGATTGGGGAAATTAGCAGAGCACTGGCATTAGCAGGGGCAGGGTAACCCAGCAGGATCTTTTACCCAACTTTACAGGCTCAGGCCAAGCAAAAAGCCAGACAAATATACCAAATAAATGGATTTTATTGAGTGAATATATTCTCACACACCAACGCACTCATGCACACAAGGCCTATTAAGAAGGAAAAGAGGTGAAAAATGGATAGGGGATATAGCAAAGGGAATGTAGAGGCAGTGATACTGCACCTATCCTGAAGTCTTCAG